>JAGKTI010017264.1:0-18665 GCA_018397915.1 Birgus latro | reverse complement strand
AATAAGGTAACTGATAGTGCCATAGACCTGGAATTGGCTAATTATCACTTGGCAACATCCAACCTGCACTCATTCGCTACTTTCCCCTGCTTTTTCCCCCGTGAAATATGCCGTATGAGCTACTCTCGTAATATAAATGTATATAAGAAAGGAAGGGAGAAGCTTGAGTGATATTTATATTCACCTGGAACTACGTAATTTATTATGTATTGTCTAGATTTCCTACGACTTATTTCTTAGCATATACATTAGCAGCTGACATTTTCAACTCTTGGCTACCAAGATACGTATTGCAGTCAGTTCGCTCTCATCCTTCACCGTGAAATTACGCCGCTCCATTTCTGCCGCTTTTGCGCCTATTATAAAAGGCCCTGTGACTCTACCCCTACTAAAAATCGTGTGGGAAGCGGTAAAGGACTGTGGATATATATAAGTGTAATAAAGTACTAGAAATAATAAAGTGTGAGTGTGTATATGAGCAAGAAATGACAGAATACCAGCGGCGAATTAGCGCGAGTGGGAGGCTCGTATGTGCTCATATTTTACGTTGCTTTCACAGTGTTTTTTTTTTTTTAGTATGGATTCTAAACTACTTGAATAGTGTTTCTAGTGATAATATCTGGCAGTGGTATTCAGATTAGATGTCGGGAAGTGTAAAGTGGAGACTTAGTTACCCAAATTCAGAAGTCTCCACAAGTCTTACGGTAGTCGACAAGTGCTAAAAAAGCATCCCAGGAGAAAGCTGAAGGTATGTGCCATATGCATATGTAATTATAATATTATATTGCTAATAATTGATTTTTGGCAAATATTAAAAAAAAAGTCAGTTGGAGTGCGAATATCCCTGCGGGAAGGGCCCGGCGCACCTCCGACAACCCCGCGGCGTAGAGGTTAAGGGACTGCCATAGATCGGGCAGCATGGAGAGTCGCCATTAGGTGACCAAGGCCGATGAATGCAAGAATGTTGGAGCCTTCAAAAACGAAACTAAACAAAACCAACGAAACGTTCATTTTCGATAACTGAAAGCGATTCAGGAAGTGACGGAAGCACACTGGAAACACTCCAAAATCGCGACCCCACGACTGCCGTGAATCTGTGGCATGCCATCGAAACCAGCCCAATTCCACGGGAAAACCGCGGAGTTGGCAACCCTGCACTCGTTTTTCACGTTACATGAGGCAGAATCGAAGCAGGGTTCAGGTACTTCATTACTTGTTTAGCATCTATTCATAATATTTTTGGCAATATATTTTCGGAAAATGGTTGTCAAAATTTTTTTGTAGTTATAAAAGGAGCACAACAGATTCTAATATATACCATGCTTCATTGAATACGCACACACACATGCATGCACATGCGCGGCCGTAGCACACATACACATACACAATCACATACACAGCAAAAAAGTTTAGTAACTGATGAAAATTTCAAACTTCCAGAATCAAATACCAGTTTAATCAAATTTTTTCACCATACCATTTTAATCGTTTTCCAGTCAGACTCTGAAAAACCATTTTAAACATTTAAATGCTTAAACGATTGAACATTCCTGATTGTACTACTCCTTAGTGTGCCAATAAATCTTTAACCCTTTCACTCCCTGTGGCGTCCATTAACGCCGAATCATCTCACTTCCATTGCTCTTTGCAACAATTGTAATAAAAAACTAAGTGCAATATTCCGAGAGCTATCCATTACCTCAACAGATTATAGGCGCTAATCATTTTCTATCCCCGCTGTCAAATTTTCACCCGTAGAACAGTTGGTGTGCTCGGTTGTCCACCCCCCCTCCCTCCCCCCACACTTTTTCTTTTTCTACTAAAACACTCCTATCACAGCGATATCTGTCTTATGAGACACGTCCATTGAAATTAGTTGTTTCCCTTGAAAAAAATGACAATTTATAGGAAATTTACTGCACTTACTTGAAATCTGCAGCCAAGTTAGTTGCGGTAAAAATGCTGCACAATGATATTGCAACTAGAAAAATAAAAAAGAACTCCTATATAAATGATGCACCCATAGCGTTTGCCCACTCGAATACTGAAGTAATATATCAGGAACTAATCAGTAGTGCTAGTAGAACAGAGATGCATATACAGTTACCTGTATCACCGTTATTCTCCTGGAATTATTTAATTTTTGCCCGATCTAAAGATATGTAGACGAGTGAGATGATAGATAAATAATGACCATATCATGCAGTTGTGTATGTGTGTGTGTGTGTGTGTGTGTGTGTGTGTGTGTGTGTGTGTGTGTGCTTTAGATTCATAAAAGAGACATCAAAGTACTTTTTTCTTTTTTCAAATAAGTATTTCGGTGTTGTGCTTATCAGGCGATTATTATGCAGAAAGGAATGGTGAACAGTACGACCTCTCTTCTATCTTACCATTTTCTCAAACATGTACTGTACATCAAATTTTCAGTGTATTTAGCTTTCTATTACCAAATGGCCAATGCCATGGGCCAGCACACTTCCTCTTATCATTATATCTTGTATCGTGTACCCTACTTCTCAACGTCACCCCACGACTTCTCTCCCTCCATCAGCCGTTAATTTTATTGTTCTCTCTCAGATACTTTTCGTTTTGTAGTCCCATTTCACTTCTTATCTCCCTTTCCTCCACCCTCTTTCACGCTTCTCCTCCTTCCTCCTCACACTAAATACTAATAAAACAACGTTCATCAACTTTAATCCAGGAAAGCCATACCACAGAATGGGATTCAATAAAAACTGGCGAGTGTATGGTGAAAGAGGTAGACCATACCAAGTTTCTGGGTGTGATGGTTGATCAACATCTAGCCTGGAATTTGCACATTCAAAATGTGTAGGGCAAACAAGCAATCCGTAATAATGAAATGATCTCGTCACATACTAAGTATTAATTCTGTAAAACTAGTATACTCGTATAACTCATTAGTGTACCCTTACATTTTTTATTGTCACACAGTATGGGGAAACGCTGGTAAATCTAAACTTGATTTGCTTCATATAGCCCAGAAAAATATTATTAGAACGGTTACTCATCACCCTAGATATGACTTTTGAAATTGTTAAAGATGGATGACATAAACATAGACTGTAATGCTCTTTTTGTATATAAATCCCTTAATGGTTATATCACTCAGAACATGTTCAAGTACCGTACTAGCCATAATTGTAATTTAAGAAATAATAAAAATTTTGAAATCCCATTAATGACTACCAGACAATCACTAACATCAATTTTGTATCACGGAGACCTGGAACCAACTGCCTGTGAGTATACGAGAAAAAGAAAGCATCAACAGCTTTAAGAAATCATTAAAAGAATATTTATTGCAAATTTACCAACACCCCATGTAAACAGTAGCAATCTTTCTATATCGTAGTTCAGTTCATTCATATTTGTAGGTGTATGTTATACACATATATTTTAATGTGTTTTTGTTACATGTTTATGATTATGTATGTACTTATGGAACTACTACAGTATAGTTGTCACTCCATGCACTTATAATGCAAGTATGTGCCTGTGTCTATATGTGTATATGATTCTGTAAGAGTTTGAACGTACAGTATATGTATACTCTATGATAATTTATTTCATTTGAATAAGTGTATGTATGTGTTTATGTGTATAGGTATTTGTGGGTAAAAGCTTAAGTATATGTGAGTATATGTATGTGTATGCGTAGATGTGTACTGTATGTGTATGTATATGTATATGTGTATGTACATGTGTGTAAGAAACGGAATCTAAAGGTGAATGTAGGCAAGAGTAAAGTGATGGTCTACGAGAGAAGTGAAGCCAGTGAATGTACAGTGAGAATGGATGGGGAGGATATGGAGAATGTGAATGCATTTAATTACTTGGGTAGTGTGATGAGTAAGGATGGAAGTCTGGAGGGTGAAGTGCTTGAACGGGTGCAGCAGGGAAGGAAGGTTGCTGGTTCGTTGAAAGCAGTGATAAGAAACAGGGAAGTGGGCATGGAAGTGAAAAAGTTAACAGTATTGTGATACCAACTCTAACATATGGAAGTGAAGCTTGGACCCTGTTGGAAGGACAGAAGTCAAGAGTGAGAGCAGTGGAAATGAGTTATTTGAGAGGAGCATGTGGAGTCACATGGAGAGACAGACTAACAAATGATTAAGTGAAGGAGTGTTGTGGTGTGGATGTGGACGTGATAGGAAGTGTTAGGAGGAACACGTTAAGGTGGTTTGGGCATGTGGAGAGGATGGAGAATGAAAGACTGACGAGGAGAGTGTATGTGAGTGAAGAGGAGGGGGGGAGAGGGAGGGGGAGGCCGACGATGAGATGGAGGGATGGAGTGGAGAGGTATATGAGAGAGGGGGGTGTGAGTTGGGAGCGGGGTAGTGAAATGGCGGAGGACAGAGCTACATGGAGGCGATTTGTTTGTGGCCACCCCGTGCGGGATTGAGGCGTCTGGCAATAGATAGATAGATAGATAGTATGTACATGTGTATATGTATGTGCATGTATGTGTATATATGTATATTTGTATTTATGTATGTGTATACATATGTATGTATGTGTATATGGTATTAATGTGCGTGTGAATGTATTGCTGTATATACGAGTATGTATTGTATGTATATCTGTATGTGTATGGTACGTGTATATGTAGCCAGCATTTGGGTATATGGCTCATATACTACGCATGGATTTTGTCACATGTACATTATGTGTGAGTGCATGTCCTGTACCGTGGACAAATTGAATTAAAATGAATGCGTACTCTCTGCAGCTGACGGACATTAGAAGTTGAGATGTACGATAAATATGTTAATGAATGTTTTGTGAATGTACTTGTACGCATGCACCGGTGTGTCTATAATGTATATTTATATGTATGTATATGTGTGAATGTCTGTAAAGTATATATGAATTCTCGTTGCAAGTTTACATGTGTATTCAAGTGTGTGTATGTGTGTAGGCCTTTACATATATGTCTGTATAGGTGTTAGTGAAGTTTTTTCATATCACATATACAGTATGTATATCATTATTTTAAATTAGTTTGTGATTATGGGCAAACATGTTTTTCATATGACTGGCTAGCTCACTGTACTTGTGGATTATATTGTTCATTTGTGTTTACACTGGTACTGGTATACAATGAATATGATACTTATAAAGAGCCAGTCAGCACACTGATCTTAATTCACTCTAGCTAGATAAAGTGTAAAGGTTTGAAGATCACTTGGATATTGTCGTTTATGAGAGTTTTTACTCTCAAAGGCTCAGCCTTTATTATTATCAATATCTTTTTCATTTATCGATCCATTATATATTGTATTTGATTTGGCTGGATAAATATATATGCAAAAATATCTCCTTCTTCCCCTCTATATTTCTCATCGTCTACCTACCGTCACTCCTTCCTTCGTATGTTCTATCGCCCAGTCTTCTTCCCGTCTCCATTCTTTTCCATATTATCGTTCTTCCTCCCAGTTTTCCATCCATTTAATATTCCTATCGTCTATCCCTCTAAAATCTTCTTTTTCCCTCTTCTCTCTTTCTCTATCTTTCCTTGATCCCCCCTTTTTTGTATTCGTTCTCATAGATCCATCTTCCTGTATATAAATTTCTTATTCTCTCCTTTTTCTTCTTCTATTACGCTTCCTCACCTATTCCTTTTTTGCCCTTTCCTCACCTCCACTTTCTTTAGTCTCCCTTTTTCTACTCTTGTTTTGTAATCCTTTTCCTTTGTTATTCCAACTCTCTCTCTCTCTCTCTCTCTCTCTCTCTCTCTCTCTAGGTAGCTAACTAGCTAGCTATCGTCATTTCTACTTGTCTATCTCATTATTAGCATCACCATCATCTCTAGTCTTCCTCATATTTCACCTTTTCAGCGTCGACTTTCACTACCTTCCATCGTTCCTACCTTCCGCAGACCTTCCGTCTCTCACTTGCCTTGAATTCTATCTCTTGTCTCCTTCCCTGTTACTTTCTCTATTCCTATCCCTCAAGTTTTCCCACTCGCTTACCCTTACCCTCATCCGTCTTTTCTTCCTTTGCTCTTTTCCAGTCACTATGCCTCCCTCCCTCTTTCCCCCATGCGCATCCCATCCTCTTTCCCAGTATCCAGTCTTACATTCACAGCCTTTTACTTTCCTCATCCGCATCTCTTCCTCTTGCCTTTATCCCCATCCCTACCCCTTTCCTCCATCTCTATTCCTACCTCTTTCCCACATCCCTATCGCTCCAACGTTATCTTATCCTCAACCCTCATACCCATATCCCTTCTTCTTTCCCTCCCCCCCCCCTCTTTCCCGTACCCAAATCACTCCCTTATTCCCTACCCACATCTCACCTTCTTCCCCGATCAACATACCTCCCTCCTTCCCCTGTTTACATCTCTTCTTTTTTTCTCCTATCCACATCCCCTGTTCAGCCATCCCCTTTCCACCCTCTTTCGCTCATCCACATCCCTCCCTCTTTCTTCCAGCCACATCCCTTCCTCTTTCCCCAATCTACATCATTCCTCCTTTCCTCCATACCCCTTCTTCCGTTCCTCTCCTCCCTCCCTCTCCCTCCCCTAGTAATTAACAGTTCTTGCTCAGGTGTTTGTTACGACGTCCTCAAAGATAATTGGCTGACGAACATAACAACCCAGACGTGCACACACAACCACCCCCCTCCCCTCCACACACGTACATACACACACACATACGTTGATGCATATACAAAGGTATATTACGCATACACACACAAAGACACATACATTCATACACACACAAATACACTGATGCATATACTGTGGTACACACACACACACACACACACACACACACACACACAGAAATACAAATGTACAAGTAGATACACTTGTACGAGTACACGCTTCGCATACATAAACGCCAAATATAAGAACACATGAGATTTATTTAACGGCCTTACATAATCCGACATGCACCAGCCCTTCACCCACCTACCACACACGTACACAGACAACTTATTCACTTGCACCAGAAATATGTCAACTGTGTACACAAATGGACAAGCACACCGCACGTACACAAACATGATGCCCATACAGGTACACGCATATTCTTACACTATTAACATGAAAGTTTCAGTTCGCACACACAAACACATACACACACAAACACACACACATGAGGACTAAAATTATCAAATTATCCTTCAAAGATGGAGTATAAGAAAACAGACAACGAAGATACCGAGTAAATATGAAATGCTGAACTGTGTATTACTGACAGAAAAGTGGTAGTCGTGTGGAAGACCGCGGCGAGTCGAAAGATTCAGAGAAATTAAACAACAACGTTTCTTTCATAGCAGGTGCGACAGCACCAGACTCGTTTAGAGTGGAAATGAAGCGAAGAAAAATAAATATAAATATATAGCTTTACCAGAGGAAGATGTGTACAAAAAAAAAGCAATGCTTGTAGAAAAGGGGGAGGAAGGAGGTGTTTGCAAAGAATGGGTTTATATTCATATATTTTTTTAAAATTAATTCATTAATATTTATTTACTACATATTGTTGTATCCAAGAATATGAACAAATTTATGGTGATTTTGGGTTGAAACTTAAAGTACTTGTAATTTATGGTGTATCGTAGGTTATCTTTTGAATATATCTTTGTTTATGACTTCATTAACATAGAAGGTGGGAAAAGTGAATATAAGTACTTACCCATACCCAAGAAGTTGTTTTCAGTAAAATGTGGTGCTTGCTTTGGAACAGCTTTGCGATTGTTTTCAGTAAAATGTGGTGCTTACTTTGGAACAGCTTTATAATGCTAAAAAGGGCAAAACGCAATATACGTATGTGGTGGGAGACTTTAGTGCAAAAGTTTCCAAGAAAACAGACGGTGAGATGCAGCAGGTTATTTTGGAAAGTTATTTAAAGTATAGAGATAAAATGCTATTGGGATTTTCTGAATGAAATTGTTTTCGGGTTATAAACACGTGCTTTTAAATGACATAAAGTAGGAAGTTGACTTGGGAAGAACCTAATGACCAGAAAAACTTATTTTTTATTCTCAATGACAAATCAAAACTTAATTGCACTGAACAGAGTAAGTGTGAGAAGCCCCCACGGAATGCTGAGAAATCAGGTAACTTCAGCTTGGAAAGAGAGAGGCTAATCCAAAGGAAACAACAAGCCTAGTAGCACTGAGGGATACAGCAGCAGAATTTTGCCTATTAATCTAGAATAAAACTCACAGAGGACGAATGAAGCAAATACCGACACATAGAAAATGAATGAAAACTTCACAAGAATATAAACAAAGTAGCTCTAAAAGTATGAGACGAGAAACCCTGAAACAACACCAGCAAACTATCAGAGAGGGCAGGAGGAACTTCTAAATAAAAGAAGGAACAAGACTGTAAGGAGAGACAGAAATAAAAACTGAAGCAACCAAGCTAAAGAAAACAATCAACTACAGGAAAAATTAAGATACTGGACAGTTTGACATGATCAGAATTGAAGAACTTTGGACGAAGGCTGAAGGCAACATGAGGAGGCATGGTATAGGTAGAAACTATATGTTTGCTCTGATATACTCCGATAGAGAAATAAAAAGTAACAGAAATGAAGTGGAAAAGATTTCATAAGAATTTTACAAAACTTTACCAGCACTGTGGTTTGAGAGTCAGTTCAGAATCGAGAAAATCTGGACACAGCCTTTCCCAACGTTAAAATAAATTAAGTAAAGAATGTTTAGATAGTAATGGAGAATGATAAGATGGCATCATTGCTGATCTTAACAAGGTAGTCTTCCTGTTCTGTAAAAGCTTTCCACACAAAAATCTTGACAAATCGAATTAGCCATGCCTTAGATGCATTCCACCCAAGAGAACAGGCAGGATTTTGAAGTGGTTACTCAACAACAGACCATACTCAAGTTATTATTCAGATGACAGAGAAATTTTTAGAATATAAGAGAGCTTTGGGTATGGGATTTGTTGATTCCAGTACTCGACAAGAATTTCAGTTCAAAGACAAAAATGGATACCAGTGGCAATAACGTGGCGTTGATTTCAAATATGATGTTCATTTTGCTGTAGATTGTACATTTTCTTTTTCTGAACTCACTACCTTCATACGCATCCCTATAGTAAAGAGGTCCTCCTTTTCACAATTTTATTAGTGCTCTTTATATGGCTCTATACATATGCAGTGTATAATATCCAACATATGCATTGGCAGTTATTTACAGCCACAATCTAAAATATGTCTATGTAATTAAATTATGCTTAACCCATCAGTCCCGACCGATTTCCAACCTCCGATACCCCCCAGTCCCGAGCATTTTCGGATATATTTTTTTTTTTTTTGGCTCAAACCTTCGCTTTTGGTGAGAAACACCGAAAATTCATAGAGAAATCGCCTTCCTGAGGCTATGAATGGTGTTACCGGTGATGAGTAAGCCTAACGTTTTCTCTCTTTCTCAGGGTACCTGGCTAAAGAAAACGAACTATGGAAGGGTTGACTAATTCAAGCCACTTTAAATTACGTATTTATTTATGTATTTGGTACGAATTTGTGTAGTACAAGACTATATTGGTTTTCACACATTTTTATAGGCAATAGAAGCATTGTTCAGTTACCCAACACTTCCACATATGGCATCTTCCTTTATGACATTACCACCTCATCACTTCTGTTTGTTTCTTGCTCTAGCTTCTTTATTTATTTGTCCTCCACCTCAGGAATCACTTTCACTGTGAATTTCGTCATTGGAGAGACCGTGGGGCAACATACCTTTACTTACATCTCGGTTCTTTTCCTACAAACCTGGGAGATGTTAGTGATGAATAGGGTGAACATTTTCACCAGGTTATTGCAGTAATGGAGCAAAGATACCAAGGTAGAACGGGCGCTGGTATGAGGCAGACTATTGTTAGATGCTGACACGGGAAACCAATTTAGAGCACAAAAAGAAATAAAAAACCGAACTACGAGTATCCTGTATTCACAGCGAAATTTACTTTGTTTCTTCATATTGCTTCTACATCCCAATTAATATTTCTCAATTAAAAAAAAAATTCCGGCAAATCCACGCAATTCGAGCATACTCAGTTATGACAAATGCATGAAAAATTTCAAGGCTAAATTTCAGAAAATATGTGCATGATAGAGACAAGGTAAAAACATATTTGTAACCAGCACCGTAAATTTAACCCAAATCACCCACTCTCTTTTTTGAACTAGATAAAAAGTTTAAAATTGTCAAGTAATGTTATGAAAAAGCATCCGATTCAGCTTAAGCAACTGCAATGGTAACAGCAGTTTAAGTAGGTGTTGAGGAAACGTGCGTTAATGTACCAGATAATATTTATAGGGACAGCAGGATCATCACAAAACACCCGCAGGATAGCCAGAAAATACCAATAAAGAAAGGCGCTAGATAGGGAAACTCAATTTCACCCTAGTTATTCAATGTGTGCCTAGATGACCTTCTCAGACAAAGAAATTATCATAAATGGTGAGCGACTGAACAAATTTAGATTTACAGACGACATTTTCCGTATCAGTGAACCAAGGGAAAAACTACATTTAATGTTAGGTGACTCGAATCGGAAGAATCTGAAACCAGGCTCCAATGTAAGTATGAAGGCGAAAATTATGTTTAACAGGCATGCCCGTTTCCGCCCAGAAAAAAAAAATGGATATTAGAAATTAGATTGTGTTTACGAATGCATGTACAGCTATTAAATAAAAGTATACAAAATGCAAAACAACCAATAGTTTATAGTCTCCATCATTCAGAACCGCTGATGTTTTGTTCATAACTGGAGCCGCTCCTTTTATGGGTTTTTGGTGGATTCTCACTGTAGAACATCCAGCAGAGGTCGCCACCATGTTGACATCCCATTTTCCATTGAATCTTCTCTCCATCTCCTTTACATCCTGATGGAAATTTTCACATTCACCCAAATATCCTAAATTTTCCAGAAAGTAGTCCAAATGGGTATTCAGTAAATGTACTATGAGACACATGCTGCATCATGAGGCCTTGAACTTTTCCAATGTTCTCTTTACACTGTCACTGTAGTTTTAACCCGCCGAGTCCCACCCACGTACGCTGCACGTCGCTACTTTTTTTCCGCGGACAGACCCACTGACGTGCATCGTATGTCACTCAATTGCAAGGCCCATTGTATGCACATTTTTCAACATTCGCGGGTGATTTCTGGTAGGTATATGTGGGAGACCTGATACTGCCTGGCACCACCTAACCCCCCCTCCCCCCACACTGGGAAATTCACCTGTTAGCAGTAACCTGGCCAGTAAAGGTATGTTGCCCCACGGTCTAACCAGTGACGAAATTCACGGTGAAAGTGATTCCTGAAATGGAGGACAAAGAAAGAAAGAAGCTAGAGGCAGAAACAAACAGAAGTAATGAGGTGGTAATGTCGTAAAGGAGGGTGCCATATACTGGGGTTTTGGGTGAGTGAACAATGCTTTTATCGCCTATATTATTGTGTGAACAATATAGACTTGTACTACACATAAATTCATACCAAATAAATAAATAATACATAATTTTAAGTGGCTTGAATTAGTTAACCCTTCCATAGTTCGTTTTCTTTAGCCAGGTAACCTGAAAAAGAAGGAAAATGTAAGGTTGAGTAACACTGTATCAACATTTTTAAGCTCAGGAGCGCGATTTCTCTAAGAATTTTCAATGTTTTTCACCAAAAACGGAGGTTTGAGCCTATCTATCTATCTATATACCTAGGCTGCTTCCCCCAAGAATAGGGAGGTAGCCGAGACAGGTCAACACACTTCCAATTTACTCATCCACTGAAACACATTCATTCTCATCTTAGCCCCAAAGGGGAGAAGGGACAGATCCTCCCTGCACCACACCGCACGAGGGTTAACTGCGTTGTGCAGTCAGTGACATCCGCAGCAGGGCCAGACATCAAAGCTTGTTTACCCCTGCAGCATCATAATGGACCCATCCCGTTACCCGCACCTGACCTGATCAGCTGATCAGACAAAATGCGGGGGAATATCCCCTCAGGGCTGCGTCATCATTTATTCATTCACAATTTCTCTCCAATCATTTCTATCACGAACAGCCACTCTTCCTTGCTCAACAGGCAACCCTCTCGCATCCAACGCTCTCTTCACACTGTCCATCCATCCTATTCGTGGTCTTCCTCTCAGCCTTACACCTCTCACATCAGATCGAGTTATCTTTTTCACCAATCGCTCATTATCCATTCTCTCCATATTCCCAAACCATCACAACACCCTCTGCTCAACTCGATCAGCCATCTCTCTAACAATTCCAGTTCTTCACACTTCATCATTTCTCACTTGACCCATACGCGTCACTCCACACATACCCCTTAGACACCTCATCTCCATTACATTCAAGCTTTTCCTCTCTGCTACACCCATATTCCATGTTTCAGCCCCATATAATGCAGTCGGTACCACAATACCTTCATAAAGCCTTCTCTTTACATCCATTCTAAGCGAATGACTTCTAAACAATTTTTTCATTCCTCCCAGCACCTTTCCAACTTCATTCATTCAAACTTCACTTCTTCATCTATTCTTCCATCCACAGCAACATGTGACCTTAAATATTTAAAACACTCAACCTCCTCAAGCAACTCACCATTCAAAACTATATTCATCCTCCTACCATCTACCAACCTCGTACACTTCATCACTTTACTCTTATTCTCATTTATTTTCAATTTCCTCCTTTCACACACCCTTCCAGACTCCTCTGCCAACTGTCTCAATCTCTCCTCTGAATCAGCCACCAGTGCAGTATCATCCTCAAACAGCAGCTGCTTCAGATTCCACTCTCTACCATCAACATTCACCAGACTCAGTCCTCCATCTAACACTCTTGCATTCAACTACCTTACAACACCATCCATATAAATATTAAACAACCAAGGCGACATCACACATCCCTGCCGCATCCCCACTCTCAAGGGAAACCAATCACTCACAGTATTTCCCACTCTTACACACGCTCTACTATTTACATAAAAACTTTTCACTCCTTTTAATAACCTGCCATCAAGCATACTGTATACAATCTTAAAACAGTCCACTTAGCCTCCCAATCAATTCTATCATAGCTTTCTCTAAATCCATGAATACCCTATACACATCCTTACCTTTCGCTTAATACTTTTCACACACCCGTCTCACAGCAAACACCTGATCCACACATCCCCTCCTTCTCCTAAAGCCACGCTGCTCATCACCAATCACTCCCTCTGTACCCTCTCTAACTCTCTTAAATAACACTCTACCATACACCTTACCTGCAACACTCAACAGACTTATACCTCTAAAGCTAGTACATTCATACTTATCACCCTTACTTTTATACAATGGGGCCACACAAGGACTTGCCTAGTCAACTGGCACCATGCCTTGCACAAACCATGCATTCAACAATCCTCAGTCAACCGCCTATCCCACCTCTCATCTGCTGCCACTTTAGCATCATGCACAGCCCTTCTCGCCCCATTCCTCTTTTCCTTATACCTCTCATATGACACCCCATCCTTCCTCTGCAACCACACTTCATATGCACGTCTCTTCTCAGCCACAGCCATACTTACTTCCTCGCACCACCATTCACTTCCCTTTCCTACACCACCACCCACTTGTCTCACACCACACACCTCTTCCGCATGCCCCACCACAGCACTCTTAAACAACTGCCATTCCTCCTCCACACTGCCATTCTCCTGATCTTTCACTGCGTTCCACTCATCTCTCAATTTCTCCTGATACTCTATCATTTTCTCTCTTTTATCCAACTCACTCACTTTCAAAACCTCCCTGCCAAACCTAACTCTCCTAGCTCTCATCCATCTCTTACGTACTCTCAACCTTCCCTCCATCAGGTAGTGGTCAGACATACCTCCACCCCCCTCCCCTGTCAAAATTCTCACATCCAGCAATCTTCCTATTACATTCGTGGACACAACCACATAGTCCATCAATGCTCTGTTAACAACCCTTCCACCCTCCTGTCTCACCCACGTATACTTACAAATATCTTTTTTCTCATACAAGGTATTTCCAATCTCCATCTCTTGCTCAACACACACACCTATCATTCGTTCCCCATTTTCATTTCTTCCAGGCACACCATGCATACCAACTACACCTTCAACTGCTACATTTCCCACTCTAGCATTCAGATCCCCCATCATTACCACATTCACATTCGCTCCAAAACTCTGCAAACACTCATCAACATCATTCCAGAAAGACTCCTTCTATCCTTCATCCCTTTCACTACCAGGCCCATATGCACTCACAAATACCCACAACTCAAGTTCAAATTTCGCTTTCACCCACATCAGTCTCGCTGACACCTCCTTCCATTCAATCACACACTGCTGTACTTCCGGGCTCACAAACAAGGTTGAGCCAAAAAACAAAAAGTCGAAAATCGGTCGGGATCTGGGGGTAGGCTGGGTAAAAAACTGGTCGGGACTGGGCTGGTTAATTTGTATAGTTAATTCAAAAGTTTTTAACGATATCTTTCAAGGCAACGAATACTTCTATTTCAACAGCAAAAAGATGGTTTTCAAAACCTGCATCCTTGAGGTCTGACAAAAAATTTAACTTATCTGATCTTCGCATCTGGCAGTCTTGGAAAACTCTTGCACAGATCTGAAACAATCTCCATCTCATGGCAAAGCTTTAACCTGAGGCATCCCGACGACGTATGGGTACGTCGCAGTGTTTTGTCACTGTGACACCTGACAACGTACAATTGCAATTTCAGTCATTTGGACATTTTTCAAGTTTCACAGGTAATTTTGGGTAGGCATATGTGGGAGACATTCCTCTACCTGCTGTCAAGTGGGGATACTGCCTGACCCCACCTGACCCCCCTTCCCCCCTCCCCCCACACTCGGCAATTCACCTGTTAGCAGTGACCTGGCCAGTAAAGACTTGTCATGCCACTGTCACTCCAATGACGAAATTCATGGTGAAAGTGATTCCTGAGGTGGAGTTCAAAGAAATAAAGAAGCTAGGGGAAGAAACAAACAGAAGTGATGAGGTGGTAATGTCGTAAAGGAAGGTGTCATATGATGATGTGTTTGGTGAGTGAACAATGCTTATAAATACGTAATTTAAAGTGGCTGGAATTAGTTAACTCTCCCATAGTTCGTTTTCTTTGAAGCCAGGTACCCTGAGGGAGAACAAAAAGGTAAGGCTGACTGTCACCTGTAGTAACATTTATAAGCTCAGGAGGGCGATTTCTCTATGAATTTTCGATGTTTCTCACCATTAGCGGAGGCTTGAGCAAAAAAAAAAAAAAATCCGAAACTGCTCGGGATTGGAGGTTATCGGAGGTGGGAAATCAGTCGGGACGTGACAGGTTAACAAATGGCTTCACTAGCCCAAGTTTTATATGTAGAGGGGATAGAAGAACCTCTCTGCGGGTCAAGTATACATTGTTATACATTGTTGTACAAATGGTTTTGTCCTTGGTGAAAGTTGTCTCCTACTTGGTCATTCTTTCTTAGACCAGTGGAGATTCTTCACCCTGCATCCCATTCACACAAGAAACACGGAAACTTTATGCAGCCCAATTATTGTGCAAGCAGCATACAAAGTGCCTTTTAATCTCAACATCTCATTCATATGTGGTCTTCGTAATTAATCTTATTTACAACTATCATTACTTTTTCATGACTTTCCTTGAGATGCACTGAATGAGCTACAAGACGAGAAACATTCCTGTTAAAATTGTGCAAAAGAACTGTCTTATGACTTCTTGTCAAATAACTGTTAATCCAGTAGAATCTGGAAGTCTACATCAACACACTTGCCTCTGCTTTCTTGGCCAGAGTTGCAATATATATTTTCAAGGTTCTCAGGTAATACTGGTACTGACATATCTGGTCCATGAGCAACAGGTCGTAAGGTGGATGGGAGGTTTCGATAAAGAGCTTCTTTTCTATTTGTAGTCATGTACTACTGAACATTACATTCGCAAACTACCAGTCGTCAATGTGATTCTTCGGGTTCCTAAAGATCATTGGAACACCGATGTCAAAAAATTGTCTTGTTCCTTCTGTCCATTGCCTTAGTTTTTCACCACAAATAGAGCAGACTGAATGGGATACCCATGATTTATTCTGGTCTCGAAGTTTCACTCCAAATTAAACATATTACGCATTTTTGACCAAGTCTGTAACTTTTCTACGTTCTTTCCTTATGATATAATCACCACACATGTAACACAACCTGCCTGGACAACCTGTCATGTAGTCATTGCCAGAAAAACTACTGCTGACTCTGAAGCAAATAATGTAAAATGAACTCCACAAAAATGAAGTGATTCAATGAACTTAAGGGCAGTAATAAAGCTAATTACACTTTTTCAATGTACACTACCTCCCAACAGTACTGGGGCAAGATGTAAACTGGCATAATTCAATGTTTCCCTTTCAAACTTATCTCTCATCATCATCATCATCATCATCATCATCATCCAGACCTCCTTTCCCACCCTAGGGCAGAGTGAGGAGTAGCAACGTCCATATAGCCCAAGTTTGCCCAACTAAATGGGCCATGCTTCCATCCAATAATCATTCAAGACCTCGAAATAGTGACTCCATCAAATAGGCAAAAAAAAAACACACACACACACGTTCTGTAGCTTCACATATACCTCTCTCATAAAAATTCCGAACGCTGTCACGTTAAAAAGGGACGCCGAATCCCTGGTTATACACCTCTCTGCACAAAATTCATCCAGCCAGCTCGATCTCTTCTCAGTCCCTTAGTCTCGCCAACTTCCACACCTCTCTTCCTCACACACTCATCCACCACTTCCCTCCACATTCTTGGCCTGCCTCGCCTCCTTCCTCCTTCAGATTCACTCAGATGTACTGTACCTTTTCACCACTGTATTGTCATCCATTCTCTCCACATGACTATACCATCTCAGTACACTCTCTTAGATTCTTGTGTCCCCATACTTCACTCTGCATCTTTCACGAATTACATTATTCCGTATCTTATCCACTCTCTATACTCCACATACATTCTTCAGCAGTCCCATCTCCACTGCTCTTACTCTTGACTGTTCATTTTCATTCCATACTATAGTCTCACTAACATTCCTTCATGTAAGCCTCTCGCAGCTGCAACATTCAACCCCTGTTTCTTATTAAGGTCTTCATACCACCAGCTACTTTCTTTCCTTGTGTCTCTCTACTTTTCACTTCTTTTGCACATTTCCCTCTTTTCTATCACTGTACCTAGGTATTTTAACTCTCTCAATAATTCTGATCTTTCTCCATTCACTGTAACATCTGTTTTTTTTTTTTTTTTTTTTTTTTTGTTTTTTATCCCAGGAAATGTTGGGATACGGGCAAACTAAGAGCCCGTCAGAGATGCGCTTGGCTTGCGCAGGCTGTAACTAACGAGGGGGAGGGTAATCCTTAACCGTGGTGAGGAGTAGGTTAAGGGAAGCATTGGCAACAATGCCCGCAGCATCGGTTAAGTCGTCTCCTGATCGATCAAAGCCCACACCAGGGTGTGACCTGAGTGGAGTAGTGGCCGGAAAATGGAGGAGGTAATGGAGGAGTGGCTCCTCGGATCTGGTCAGACAGTGGGGATCCGTGTCCGCAGCAGAAATTTGCTTGTACCAAAGCAACCCCAAGCGCAATTGTCGGAGTCGCACCACGAGATAGTTAGGCAGGCCTGGGGGGGGGGGGCAGAAGCAGGGCATAAGATGCGGCAGCGGCATACCACGCAGCAGAGTGCGAGCCCTCAGCAATACAGAGGTGGTGGTCATCCCGGGACAGTATGCCGATGGTGCCAATCCAAGTGGTGATGAGGTGTGAGACGCTGGGCCAAAGCGGAAACGTGACCTCCTTGAGGGAGCAAGTGGAGCGTGTTACAGCATCAGCTAGCTCATTGCCGGCTATTCCCACATGACCTGGGAGCCAGTGGAGGGTGACTGTGACACCTCTGCCGGAGAGAAGGGAGGTAACATGGAAGATTGCAGTGAGCAAAAAGACATTATCAGCCAGAGAAAAGGAGCAGAGTCTCTGGAGCAATGATAGGGAATCAGTGTGGAGGACTACACGCCTATGAGAACGGATATAGGCAGGTGCAATGCCACAATGATGTCCACGAGTTCTGCCTGAAATGCAGAGACTCCCTGGAAGAGTTGCCAGGACTCTGAATAGTGACCACGGACAGAAGCCAACCCAGCAGAGCCATCAGGACAGACAGAGCCGTCCGTGAAACAAGTGGCCGAGTGAGGGGAGTGCAAAGTAGCCATCCGACGAAGGCCCTCCTGACGTAGCATGGCCTGAATGAAGGAGCGTGGCTTGGCCTTCGAGGGGCAGAGGATTATGAAAGGAGGAGGAGCCCATGGCAGTGAGGGAGCAAAACCAGGCCAGGGTAGGTCTGGATCCCGGCAGATGGCAGAGGCAGCACCCAGACCGTGTATAACAACAGCCGTCGTGCGGGCCCAATCATGCTGAGGTAGAGAGGCAGGAGGCCAGCACAGTAGCTGTTTGAGCACCGCCAACACCGGCAGTTGCAGGTGACGTTGCATCAGCTGGAGGGTGATAACTGTCGCCCTTAACGCAATATGATGCGTTAGGGATGGCAAACTACTCTCCACACATAAATTAACAAACTGGGTCAAGCAAG
>JAGKTI010017263.1:0-18665 GCA_018397915.1 Birgus latro | reverse complement strand
AACAAGAAGCCTCGGACCAGGACTGACCAAAAGTTGACGAAAAAGGACTGGACAAATGACGTGGTAAAGACTGCGACATGGAATGTAGGGGGTATGAATGGTGAGGTGAAAGAGAGAGAGATTGTACAGGTGCTTGAGAGTGCAAAAGTGGATATATGTTGAATAACTGAAACTAAATGGCAGGTGAGAGTTTGAGAGAATGGGAGTATGGATGGGGTATATGCGCGAGAGTAGGTGAGAATGAGAGGGCGAAAGAAGAATTGTGTATTGCTGTGAGCAACAGATGGAAGAAGAATGTAAGAGAATATGCCTCAGTTGGGTCAAGGATTGTGTGGGTAAGAGTGAAAGTTGGACTACAAAGGTGGGCAATTGTGTGCATGTATGCGCCAACACAAGATCGTGTAAGTAGAGTGAGAGAAGAGTTCTGGACAAATGTGGAAGCCTGCTTGGAAAAGTTTGAAAATAATGAGAGAGTGTTTCTGATTGGAGATATGAATGGAAAAGTAGGGAATGAGAAGGTGGATGGAGTGGTTGGTGAGTGGGGTGTGCCTGCAGAGATCGATTAGAATGGCAGTGCTTTAGTGGGCTTTTGTGCCGGGAGGAGGTTGGTGGTAGCTAATACCCTCTTCAGGCACAAAATGATCCATAGGTATATATATGGGAAGTGGTGAGAAGGGTGGACGGTGCATTGAATGCACGGAAGGCAATGATTGACTATGTGTGTGTGGATGAAAGGATGAGAAGATGTATAATGGATGCAAGAGTATGTAGATGTTGGGGGAGTGGACTTTCTGACCACCACTTGGTGGTGGCCAGAATCAGAATCCAAACAAGATGGAGGAAGAGAAGAAGGGAAGGACAGGAGTAAGTATTTCTTACAAGGAGGGTAGAAAAGTTACAAGAGGATGGAATAAAGGCTGAATATAAAAGGGAAGCGGAGGAGAGATTGGGTAAATATAGATTGGAGCAGATGGGGGACGTGGAAGGTGTGTGCAAGTTATTCACAGAAGAAATCTGTGCAGCATGTGAGGTGATATGTGGGGTGAAGAGAAGACGAAAGGGGGTTCAGGGAACAGCATGGTGGACTGAAGAGGTGAGACAGGCTGTGGCAAAAAAGAAGAACGCATATAATGAGTGGATGAGGAACAGGAACATCGAAAAATCTGAGAGACGGACGAAAGAGTTATATGTAGAGAGGAGGAGAGAGGTGAAAAGATTAGTAAGAGAGAGTAAGAAGAGAGTGGATGAGGAATTTGGAAGGAATTTGAGTGCAAAGTGGAGGGAATGTAAGAAAATGTTCTGGAAGGAGGTAAAGAGAGCTAGACAAGGTGCCAACGAAGTCAGTGGGGGTGTGAAAGATAAAAATAGTAGAGAAAAAGTAAGCAGATGGAGAGAACATTTTAATGAACTGTTGAACATAGAGAATGAAAGTAATGCAAGTATAAGTGGCTTGGGAATGGTGGGAGAAGTAGGGTTGTGAGAAGAGAGGAAGAAATCAGTAGGATGGAAGTGGTGGAAGCAATGAAGAAAGTTAAAATGGGAAAAACCCAAGGAATTGACTGAGTGTGTGGTGAAATGCTGAAGCACGTTGAATTAACATTTCTTCATAGTGCAGCAGCTATGAAAGAAAGTCTGTTCGATTTTTTAAATTTTACATNAATGGCAGGGAGAAGGAGGGTTGTGAGAAGAGAGGAAGAAATCAGTAGGATGGAAGTGGTGGAAGCAATGAAGAAAGTTAAAATGGGAAAAACCCAAGGAATTGATTGAGTGTGTGGTGAAATGCTGAAGCACGTTGAATTAAAATTTCTTCATAGTGCAGCAGCTATGAAAGAAAGTTACATGATTTGAGTTCAGACCGGCGTGAGCCAGGTCGGTTTCTATCTTCTAGAAAGAGGTAAACTATCTTAGTACGAAAGGATTAGGTAGTTGGAATAATTTTATTTTATTGAATATCATATCTGATCAAGGCAGTGATTTGTGTTTCCGTTTGAAGGAATAAAAATTGAAAGTAATTAAGTAGTTCAGGCTAACTATTTTGTGTTTGTAGTTATCGTAGTTAATTATTTGGTCTTAATTATTTGTGTATTGATTGGGGTGGCTTTTGTTACTCTTCTTGAGCAGAAGATTTTGGGATATATTTAAATCCGTAAGTGGCCTAACGTTGTTGGTTTTATGGGTTTACTCCAACCTTTTGCTGATGCTGTAAAGTTGTTTACTAAAGAACAAACGGTACCTACTATGTCTAATTTTCTGCCATATAATTTTTCTCCTGTGTTCAGTTTATTTATCCCTCTTTTAGTTTGGACTGTTTTACCTTATCAGACTGGGCTAGTAAATTTTAACAGGGAGTTTATTTTTTTGTGTGTTGTTTAAGTTTAGGAGTTTATTCAACTATAAGAGCAGGGTGGGCTTCTAACTGTAAATATTCTATGCTTCGGAGGTTGCGTGCTGTTGCTCAGACTATTTCTTATGAGGTAAGGCTTGCTCTTTTTTTTTCTTTCTTTCATTTTTTAAGTTGGTGGGTTTGATTTAGAGTAATTTACTCATTTTCAAAAAAATGTTTGGATAATTTGCTTACATTGCCACTATCTTTAATGTGATTTGCTTCTTGTTTGGCTGAGACCAATCGTACTCCGTTTGATTTTGCTGAAGGGGAATCGGAACTTGTTTTGGGGTTTAACACTGAATACAGAAGGGGAGGATTTGCTTTAATCTTTATGGCTGAGTATGCGAGGATTCTTTTTATAAGGATGTTGTTTGTTTTGTTTTTTGGGGGGGCTGACCCTTGTAGGTTATTTTTGTATTTTAAATTGGTTTTGGTTGCTTTTGTTTTTATTTGGGTTCGGGGTACATTGCCTCGTTTGCGATAAGTTAATATATTTGACTTGGAAGATGTTTTTGCCTGTTTCTCTCAATTATTATTATTATTATTATTATTTTTTAATGAGAGTTAAGTTATTTTGTTTTTCTGTAATGATTTAAGTTAGGGAGTAGTTTAATAAAAATTTTAGTTTTAGGAATTAAAGACAAGGTAAGTGCCTTCTCTCTACGATTGCTAAGAATTTATCTTATGTAATGCTTTCAAAACACTTTTTTTTTTAACTAAGCATTCAGTCTAGTATTTTATCTCATCATATGGCTGTTAAAGGTATAATTAGATAAAATCTGAAATAAGAAATTCAGAATTTGGCCTATAGTAATGTATGGGTCTTCAACAGGGCGAGCCCCAATTCAGGTCAGTAAAATAACTACGGAGACTAGAAATCAGAACAGAATTTGGTTGAGAGAGTAGAATCTAAGTCTTCGGAATTTTGAGAAGTGTGTGGATGAGAGAATCATACGAATAGTGATTTAAAGAACTAGTGCAATATCTCCTTCTAATTTGTTAAGAATAGATCGTAAAATTGCACTACCGAATAGGAAATATCATTCTGGTTGAATGTGGGCTGGAGTCACTAAAGGATTTGCAGGAATAAAATTGTCAGAGTCCCCTAGAATATATGGGTGGAGAAGAGTAAGTAAGAATAGAGCTATTAGTATTACTAGAAATCCCACAGTGTCTTTTAAGGTAAAGTAGGGATGGAAAGGAACTTTGTCTACTTGTCTTAGTACTCCTAAGGGGGTTGTTAGCTCCAGCTTGATGAAAAAATAAGATATGGACTATTGTTGCGGCAGTAATAATAAATGGGAATAAAAAATGGAAGGTAAAAAACAGAGTTAAGGTGGCATTTTCTACAGCAAATCCTCCTCAGGTTCATTGGACTGAGGATGTTCCAATATATGGGATGGCTGAGAATAGATTGGTAATTACTGTAGCTCCTCAGAAGGACGTTTGACATCATGGTAGAACGTAACCTAGAAAGGCTGTTGCTATGACTAAAAAAAGAATTAGAACTCCTACTATTCATGCATGGAAGATTATGTAAGAGCCGGCCAATATGAAGATATAAACAAATAAAAAAGAAAGATGCTCCATTGGCGTGTAAAGTTCGTAGTAATCATCCGTAATTAACATCTCGTTGAATATGAGCTACTCTGGAAAATGCTAGGTCAATGTGGGCTACATACTGTATTGCAAGAAACAAACCGGTAACAGTTTGAATGACTAGACATAGTCCAAGTAATGAACCAAAGTTTCAGAAGATAGAGATGTTTTTTGGAATAGGTATATCGAATAATGCTCCATTCGCAATCCTCAGGAGTGGGTGAAATTTACATAGTGGTGTTATCATAAGTTATTGGTAGTAATGGACTAGAAGAGGAGCTTATAATTTTTACAACAACGAATAATGTAAGAAGTAAATAGCTGATAATGAATATGGTAAATGTGGCTCTGTGTTGGTTATAAATCGTTCTTACGTTTATAGCGGCGTTTCTGACATCGGAGTGTTAAGAAACGAAAGTTGAAGTTGACTCTCTAATTTTGTTTGCTATATAGGATCAAGAAGGATTAGAAAAAATGTTAATATCAGGGTTAGGAGAAAGATGAAAAAGAATCCTCTTCTGACTTTAAATTGTTCGTTGGCTCCTAATGATGCAATATAAAAAAATAATACTAGTATTCCTCCCAGGAAAATTAAAATAGAATATATGAGAACCAATAACTCTTGGTAAACAGTCCTGTAGCGACTGAAATTAAAATTGTTTGGATTAATAGAACAAGTTCTGTTGATAAAGGGTGAATTAAACGTATAAAAATTAGAGAAAGCAAAACAATAAAAGGAAACTCGTATATTCCAATCTTTTGGTGTTTTAAGAAAAAAGATTTTATTATTGGTTTACAAGACCAAGGTTTTATTTTAAACTATTAAAACTAATGTTAACTTTAAATAGCCTATTTTTGTCCATTGCTTTTATTATAATTTATTGTGGATTGTCAGCTTTTGCTTCTAATCGAAAACATTTGTTAAGAACTTTGTTGAGATTAGAGTTTATTATACTGGGAATTTTCCTTTTAATATCTAATTGTCTTTCTTCGGTTGGTAACGAGTTATTTTTTTCTCTTTTTTTTCTTGGCTCTAGTGGCAAGTGAGAGAACTTTGGGGTTAGCTTTATTAGTTTCTGTTGTTCGTTCCCATGGGAATGATTATTTTAGGGTTTTCAATAGATTGGAATGTTAAAATATTTGTTTATGCTTTTAATGTTATTAATATTCGTGATGGATTGGTCTTTAGTCCAAACAGGTATTTTTAGTCATTTTTTTTTTTTTTGCTATTTTCTATAATCATTATTTCTTTATATGTATTTTAGGGTTTAGACTTGGGACAGATTATTTGAGTTATGTTTCGGTTTTATTGAGTGTTTGAATTATGGCATTGATTGTTGTCTCTAGTGTAAAGGTTATATTTGCTTCTAATTTTCCAAGGTTGTTTTTATTAGCTAGATTATTTTTATTATTTTTGTTGTGCTAAATTTTAGGTCTATAAATTATTTATTGTTTCATATTGCTTTTGAGGCCTCCATAATTCCGACTTTAATTTTAATTTTGGGTTGGGGCTATCAACCACCATGTATTCAAGCGGAGGTTTATATGCTATTTTACATTTTATTTGCGTCTTTACCTCTTTTGGCTTATTTGTTGTATATTTTTAAGGTGAATGGGACTCTTACTATTGGAGGGGTTGATTTAGGGATTTTATCTTTTATCTGATTTGTTTCGTCTATTATGGCTTTTATCGTAAAGTTGCCTATACTGTATATTTATTTCATTTGTGGCTTCTGAAAGCTCCTGTTGAGGTTCCTGTTGCAGAATCAATAATTTTGGCTGGGGTTATACTAAAATTAGGAGGGTACGGATTAATTCGAATTTTGCAGCTCTTTACTGAGGTAAACAAAAATTCCAGGTGATTATGAGTTGGGTTAAGTATTTTGGGAGGTTTTATTGTTAGTGTTATTTGTCTTCGACAAGTTGATATCAAGTCGTTAACTGCTTATTCTTCCGTAGCTCATATAAGGCTAGTGTTATGTGGTTTTTAACTTTTGGGTGATGAGGAATAAATGGCGCTGTTGTTGTTATAGTGGGACATGGTTTATGTTCTTCTGGATTGTTTTGTCTTGAGAATATAGTTTATGAGCGAATTGGTAGTCGTAGCCTTTTGATTAATAAGGGTTTATTGAATTTTATACCGAGAATTGCATTGTGACTGTTTTTGCTGAGGATTAGGAATATGGCTGCTCCACCATCTATTTATCTGTTGGGAGAAATTAATTTAATCATATGGGTGGTTAGATGAAATAAGTTAACTGTTTTGGGAATTAGTTTATTGTCTTTTTTTAGGGCGGCCTACACTTTGTATCTTTATTCTCTTAGTCAGCATGGTGTATTCTGGAACTTTATATTCCTGCTGTTCAGGCAAAGTTCGAGAATATTTGGTTCTGAGGCTTCATTGAATACCTCTAAATGTTTTAATCTTAAAGAGTAATCTAATTATACCTAATCTGTAATAAAGTGTTTTTGTAGGTTTGATTTTGTATTGGTATTGGGGTAGTTTATCATTAAAACGTTAGTTTGTGGTGCTAAAGAAATAAAGATTTATTCTAAACCATGATTTGAAAAATTTCAATGCATTTAACAAGAATAGTTTTTCTTATTTTTTTTTTTCGTTGATTTCGATGTATATATCTCTTTTTTGTCTGTTTGATAAGACGTGTTATGTTACTGAGTGAGAAATTTTGACAGTTAATTCATCTTCTATTGTTGCAACATATATTTTTGACTGAATGTCTTTAATGTTTATGGGGTTTGTTATGTTTATTTTTGCTATAGTTCTTTATTATAGTGGAAGGTACATAGAGGGAGATAATGATTTTGATCGGTTTATATTTGGTGTCGGCTTTTGTTTTATCTATAGTTTTTTTTTTATTATTAGCCCGAATTTAATTAGAATTCTTTTGGGATGAGATGGTTTAGGATTGGTATCTTATGCTTTAGTAATTTATTATCAAAATGAGAAGTCTGCTAATGCTGGGATGTTAACTGTTCTATCTAATCGTGTTGGAGATGTAGCGATTCTTTTAAGAATCGCTCTTATATTTGTTGAGGGGGGTTGAATTTGTATTTTCTATGTATATTATTTAGATGATACTTTTATATTGTTAATAAAGAGGTTGGTTGTAATAGCAGCTGTGACTAAAAGAGCTCTGATTCCTTTTTCTGCCTGGCTTCCAGCTGCTATGGCTGCGCTGACTCCTGTTTCTGCATTAGTTCATTCTTCGATTCTTGTTACGGCAGGGGTTTATTTGCTTATTCGGTTTAGGCCTGCTTTATCTGAGACAATTCTACCTACTCTTTTGTTGTTTAGTTCGCTAACAATGTTTATGTCTGGTCTTGGAGCTAATTTTGAATATGATTTAAAGAAAATTATTGCTTTATCTACTCTTAGTCAGTTGGGTGCAATGTTGAGGATTTTGTCTTTGGGATTTAAAGATCTTACTTTTTTTTTTCATTTTTTGACTCATGCATTATTTAAAGCTCTTTTATTTATGTGTGCTGGGGCTATGATTCACAATGTTAAGGAATATCAGGATATTCCGCTCATAGGAGGATTGGTAGTTTCTATGCCATTCACTTGTATGTGTATAAATCTTGCAAATTTGGCTTTGTGCGGGACTCTCTTTATAGCAGGATTTTATTCTAAGGATTTGATTTTGGAAGTTGCTTTTATGAGATGGATTAATGATGTAATTCTATTTCCTTATGTTTTTGCAACTATGTTGACAGTATGTTACACTTTCCATTTAATTTTATATTTTATGACTGGGGAATTTAATTTAGATAGATGTAGAAATATTAGGGATTCGTGTTCTATTATGACTTCTATATTAGCTGTAAGTATAGGGGCTGTTCTGAGTGGTGCTTTACTATCTTGGTTAATTTTTCCTGAGGCATTTGTCTTTCTCCTTTTATGAAAAATTTGGTTTTAATAATTAGGATTGCAGGGGATTTAAGGGGGTATTTGCTAAATATTATGAATGTAAATTTTAAGTTAAATTCTCTTATTTTGTATTCTTTAGTGGTTTTTTCAGGTTCTATGTGATTTTTCCCATTTCTTTCTACTTTTAATCTTTCTAGGGTTAGCCTTAGTCTAGGTCAAACTTATTTTAAAATGATTGATAAAGGTTGCTCTGAGACAGGGGGTGGTCAGGGTTTGTTTTGGGCTTTGATAAATATTTCTAAGTCACATCAAATAATTAGGAATAGAAATTTTAAGTCTTTTATGAAGGTTTTTTTGGTTTTAACTCTTATGCTTTCATTTTTTAATATTTACTTTTATAATTTTTTTTTTTTTTTTGTGTAGACTATCGCGTTGAAGTTGCGGAAGAGGTGAATTCATCTAAAAGTGTAAGCTTCTAAAAAAAAGTTTTAATTGTACAGTGAAAATGTACCGTGTTTCTTACACCATAGAAGCAACAAATTCTTGATAGGAAGAATTACTTCAATTAAATCATTAACAGTGATTAGCCTCTTATTTGGCTTCTATCAAAATTAGAGACTAATTAGTCAAAGCTTAGGCCGAAACTAAGTGCAAAACTTCGCTTTCTAATTTATTTAAAAAATGGGTTATCCTCCTCATCAATAAATGAAAATATAAAGAAATAATCAAACTACGTCTACGATGTGTCAATATCATGCGGCAGCTTCAAGTCCGAAGTGATGAGTTGGAGAAAAATGGCATATATAAAGGCGGTATAAGCATATTATTTTAAAAAGTGGTTCCAATAATTACGTGAAGCCCATGGAAACCTGTTGCTACAAAAAAGCAAGATCCGAAAACTGAATCGGCAATAGTGAATGGGGCTTCAAAGTATTCAAAAGCTTGAAGAGCTGTAAAGTAAAGTCCCAGAAATACGGTAATACTAAGACTTTGAAGTGCTTCATTATGATTGGATCTCACAATAGCATGATGGGTTCATGTTACTGTAGCTCCTGAGGATAGGAGAATAATAGTATTTAAGAGAGGAATCTGAAACGGGTTGAATGGGACAATTCCTTTATTTGTTCAGGTTATACCAATTTCTACAGCTGGAGCTAGTCTTCTGTGAAAAAATGCTCAAAAAAATGAGAAGAAAAAGAATACTTCTGATACAATAAATAGAATTATTCCTCATCGTAATCCTGCTACTACTATTCTAGTGTGCAGACCTTGAAAGGTTCTTTCTCGAACTACATCTCGTCATCATTGAATTATGGTCAAGATGACAGCAATGAATCTTAAAATAAGAAGATCTGGATTAAACTGGTGGAATCATTTAACTAGACCTGTAGTTATTAGTATTATTGAGCTAATTGATCTGGTTAGAGGTCATGGTCTTATTTCTACTAAGTGAAAATCGTGGTGTCCGTGTGATGATGCCATTAGTTAATTTCCCTTGCAAATAAAGTTCTTAGAACTGTAAAAACATAAGATTGAATAATTGCAACAGCAAATTCAAGAAGAAGTAAAACTTGAGCAATAAATAAGAGTACTAGCAGACAAGAGGTAAGTGAAGGGCCAGTTCCTCCTAGGAAAGTTAGTAGAAGATGTCATGCTATTATGTTGGCCATCAATCGGACTGCTAATGTTCCAGGTCGAATAATGTTTCTAATTCTTTCAATTAATACCATAAAAGGCATTAAAGCAACAAGCGTTCCTTGGGGGACTAAGTGAGCGAATATGTGTTGAGTGTGATTAAACCAGCCATAAATTATGAAGGTTAGCCAAAGAGGGAGAGCTAGTCCTAAGGTTATAACCAGATGTCTGGATCTTGTAAAAACATAAGGTAAAAGGCCTAGGAAGTTGTTGAAGACGATAAATGAGAATAAAGATACGAAGATAATAGTTCTTCTTTGCTGTGTTGGTCCAAGGATGTTTTTGAATTCTTGGTGTAAGGTTATGTTTAGTTTGTATCAAGTGATAGACCATCGAGATGGGGAAACTCAATATAAATATGGCAGGAATATTAATCTTAGAAAAGTAGAGTCAGTTTAACTCTAGCTCTATTAAGCCAGAAGAAGGTTCAAAAATAAAGAACAGGCTTCCTATCATTGTCAGTTTTTTTCTATAACATTGATTGTTTCTTCTTTAGGACTAATTTTTTTGGAATTCTGATAAAGCAGTTTATTACAATAAAGATAAATGTAAAAAGAAATATAATAGCCAGGTTTAGTCATAAAATTGGAGCTATTTGTGGGATCGGGTGATATCCTTTCAGGATAACTTAGGCTTGACAAGCTTATATTATTTATTAACTAATAAACCAGATAATTATAACTATAAATGGGATTATAAGACCAAAAAAGTTAATTAACATCGAATATCGTATGATTCATTTGAATCTTTGTTGGTCAGGAATGGAGATAATCAATTTCGGAGACCTGAGTGTCAAAGATATAATTGATACTCGAAGATAAAAGTAAAGGGTGATAAGGGCAGAACCCAGGAGAATAATTAGTAAGATAAAATTTCTTTCTCTTGCTAATTCTTGGCTGATTAATCATTTTGGAATGAAGCCAGTAAAGGGGGAAGACATCCTAATGATAGTAAGGAAAAAAATACTAATAGTTTTACTTCGGTATGGAAATTATTGGGTAGTAAGTGATTGAAATGGAAGGCTTAGTGAATAGAATAGGAAATAAATTCCTATAGTCGTTTCTCTTACTAGGAGGGAAGAAAGCATTCAACCGATGTGATTGATTGAGGAAAAGGCTAGCACACCACGTAGGGAGGTTTGATTAATACCTCTTACTGCTCCAATAATAGCTGATAATATTCTAGCTATGGAAAAATAGGTTTCTATTATCCTTATTCTTGCTAAATAGGATAGCAAGAATAAGGGAGCGATATTTTAAATTCTTATTAAAATTATAGCTTGTGGTCAAAGTAAGCCTCCTATGACTTGAGGGAATCAGAAATCTAAGGGAGCACCTCCAAGTTTTAAGATTAAAGCGCAAAATAAAATAGCGGAAGCAGCCTTGAGATAGATTAGTATAAAAGAATCTTAGAAGATGATTAAAGAAGACCCTAAACTTTGGATTATGAAGCTTCTGAGGAATATTGGTCATTATTAGTGATTATAAGTGGGACAAACGGCAATAAGTTTAGTTCTAATCCTACTCAGGCTCTAAACCATGAGGAGGATGAGACAGAAAGAATGGTTCCTGAAACTAATGTGGAAAAGAATAATAAGTTGGGGAAAGAAAAGTAAATTCAAAAGAGGAAAGGCCCTTTAATTAATAAAGTTTATTATGTTGTTTCTTTTGTTAGGAGGTAAAGGTAGAATTTAAACTACAAAATTGACATTATCAGCATCAATCTGTGAAAAGAACTATACCTTGTATTTAAAGAAATATATTAAAAAGAGGGGAAAATGCTCATAAGTGGGGTATGAACCCACTAGCTTAGACTTACCTTATCTTTCTAATTTTCACCAGAAGTAATCATACTATGACAGGTTTAAAAGACCGACATTTAAACTTCAGTCATCTGGTGAGATACAATTTAAGCTTCATCGGATGATGTAACTCATGATAAAAAGGATTTAACGGAAACTCTTTCTACTACGATTGGTATAAAGCTATGATTAGCGCCACAAATTTCTGAACATTGGCCATAAAATAAACCTGGGCGGGAAATTAGGAACCTACTTTGGTTTAAGCGCCCTGGAATGGCGGGGTGAGGGGACTAGGGACCCCCTCCTCTGTTTTTTAGTTCCTAAAAGGAGACAGGCCAGAGAAAAGGATGGGGGATCGAGTTATCCCCGTACCCTGAAGGTTGGGTCTATGAATGTGCGTGGTTGTAGTACGATTGAGGCTAAAAGGGAGGAGACTGGGAGAATGTTTGTGAGAAGAAAGTTGGATGTGTTAGCTTTGAGTGAAACAAAGATGAAAGGGAAAGATGAGTCTACATTTGGAAGTGTGAATGGAAGATTGTCAGGTGTTAATAGAGGAGCGGCAAGAGAAGGTGTGGCCTTGTTAGTGAGCCCGGAAGTACAGCAGTGTGTGACTGAATGGAAAGAGGTGTCATCGAGACTGATGTGGGTGAAAACGAAATTTGAACGTGAGTTGTGGGTTTTTGTGAGTGCATATGGGCCTGGTAGTGAAAGGGATGAAGAAGAGAAGGAGTCTTTCTGGAATGATGTTGATGAGTGTTTGCAGAGCTTTGGAGCGAATGTGAATGTGGTAATGATGGGGGATCTGAATGCTAGAGTGGGAAATGTAGCAGTTGAAGGTGTAGTTGGTATGCATGGTGTGCCTGGAAGAAAGGAAAATGGGGAACGAATGATAGGTGTGTGTGTTGAGCGAGAGATGGTGATTGGGAACACCTTGTTTGAGAAGAAAGATATTTATAAGTATACATGGGTGAGACAGGAGGGTGGAAGGGTTGTTGACAGAGCATTGATGGACTATGTGGTTGTTTCCAGGAATGTAATAGGAAGATTGTTGGATGTGAGAGTTTTGAGAGGGGAGGGTGGAGGTATGTCTGACCACTACCTGGTGGAGGGAAAGTTGAGAGTAGGTAAGAGATGGGTGAGAGCTAGGAGAGTTAGGTGTGGCAGGGAGGTTTTGAAAGTGAGTGAGTTAGATAAAAGAGAGAAAATGATAGAGTATCAGGAGAAATTGAGAGATCAGTGGTACGCAGTGAAAGATCAGGAGAGTGGCAGTGTGGAGGAGGAATGGCAGTTGTTTAAGAGTGCTGTGGTGGGGCATGCAGAAGAGGTGTGTGGTGTGAGACGAGTGGGTGTTGGTGTAAGAAAGGGAAGTGAATGGTGGTGCGAGGAAGTAAGTATGGCAGTGGATGAGAAGAGACATGCATATGAAGTGTGGTTGCAGAGGAAGGATGAGGTGTCATATGAGAGGTATAAGGAAAAGAGGAATAGGGCGAGAAGGGTTGTGCGTGATGCTAAAGTGGCAGCAGATGAGAGGTGGGGTAGGAGGATGACTGAGAATTTTCAAGAGAATAAGAAAATGTTTTGGAAGGAGGTGAAAAGGGTGCGAAAGGGAGAGTCTGGGAAGGAGGAGCGAGTAAAAGCAGAGGATGGAAGGATGTTAATTGAGATGGATGCAGTAAGGAAGAGATGGGCGGAGTACTTTGAAAGATTGTTGAATGTAGAGGAGGAAAGGGAGGCTGAGATTGTGGCAGATGAAAGGGTGCAAGGAATAGATGTGTTGGGAGAGTTGAATGAATCTCTGATCACGATGGAGGAAGTGCAAGAGGCAGTAAAGCAGATGAAAACAGGGAAAGCTTCAGGTATGGATGGGTGTGCTGTGGAATGCCTGAAACGTGGTGGAGCGACTATTGTTGACTGGTTAGTAAGACTGTTGAATGTGTGCTTTGTGTAAGGTATGGTGCCAACTGACTGGGCAAGTGCTTGTGTTGTCCCATTGCATAAAGTTGAGGGTGATAAGTATGAATGTACTAGCTTTAGAGGTATAAGTCTGCTGAGTGTGGTGGGTAAGGTGTATGGCAGAGTGTTAATTAAGAGAGTTAGAGAGGGTACAGAGGGAGTGATTGATGATGAGCAGTGTGGCTTTAGGAGAGGGAGGGGATGTGTGGATCAGGTGTTTGCTGTGAGACAGGTGTGTGAAAAGTATTTAGCGAAAGGTAAGGATGTATTTTTGGCATTCATGGATTTAGAGAAAGCATATGATAGAATTGATAGGGAGGCTTTGTGGAATGTTTTAAGATTGAATGGGCTTGATGGCAGGTTACTAAAAGGAGTGAAAAGTTTTTATGTAAATAGTAGAGCGTGTGTAAGAGTGGGAAATACTGTGAGTGATTGGTTTCCCGTGAGAGTGGGGCTGCGGCAGGGATGTGTGATGTCGCCTTGGTTGTTTTATATTTATATGGATGGTGTTGTAAGGGAGGTGAATGCAAGAGTGTTAGGTGGAGGACTGAGTCTGGTGAATGATGGTAGAGAGTGAAATCTGAAGCAGCTGCTGTTTGCGGATGATACTGCACTGGTGGCTGATTCAGAGGAGAGATTGAGACAGTTGGCAGAGGAGTTTGGAAGGGTGTGTGAAAGGAGGAAACTGAAAATAAATGAGAATAAGAGTAAAGTGATGAAGTGTACGAGGTTGGTAGATGGTAGGAGGATGAATATAGTTTTGAATGGTGAGTTGCTTGAGGAGGTTGAGTGTTTTAAGTATTTAGGGTCACATGTTGCTGCGGATGGAAGAACAGATGCAGAAGTGAAGTTTAGAATGAATGAAGTTGGAAAGGTGCTGGGAGGAATGAAAAAAGTGTTTGGATGTCATTCACTCAGAATGGATGTAAAGAGAAGGCTGTATGAGGGTGTTGTTGTACCGACTGCATTATATGGGGCTGAAACATGGAATATGGGTGTAGCAGAGAGGAAAAGTTTGAATGTAATGGAGATGAGGTGTCTGAGGAGTATGTGTGGAGTGACGCGTATGGATCGAGTGAGAAATGATGAAGTGCGAAGGAGAACTGGAATTGTTCGGGAGATGGCTGATCGAGTTGAAGAGAGGGTGTTGCGATGGTTTGGGCATATGGAGAGAATGGATAATGAGCGATTGGTGAAAAAGATAACTAGATCTGATGTGAGAGGTGTAAGGCTGAGAGGAAGACCACGAATAGGATGGATGAACAGTGTGAAGAGAGTGTTGGATGCGAGAGGGTTGTCTGTTAAGCAAGGAAGAGTGGCTGTACGTGATAGAAATGAATGGAGAGAAATTGTGAATGAATAAATGATGACGCAGCCCTGAGGAGATATTCTCCTGCATTTTGTCTGATCACCTGATCAGGTCAGTTGCAGGTAAGGGGCTGGATACATTATGATGTGACAGGGGTAAACCAGCTTTGCTGTCGGGCCCTGCTGCGGATGTCACTGACCGCACTGCGTAGTTGACCCTCGTGCGGTGTGGTGCGCAGAGGATCTGTCCCTTCTCCCCTTTAGGGCTAAGATATGAATGAATGTGTATGAGTGGATGAGTAAATTGGTGGTGTGTTGACCTGTCTCGGCTACCTCCCTTTTCTTGGGGGAAGCAGCCTAGGTATATAGATAGATAGATAGGAATGGCGTCAACCTTGACTCCTAAAGCGGGCATTGTTCATGAATGATTTACATCTGCTGCCCTTACTAAAACTCGAATTTGAGTGTTAAACGGTAGAACAGCTCGATTATCAACATCTAGTAGACGAAATCCGGCTTCTTCTAGTTCGTTAGTTGGCACTATGAATGAATCGAATTCTAGTTGGGAGAAATAAGAGTATTCATAACTTCAATATCATTGGTGTCCAATGGATTTTAAGGTGACACTTGGGTTGTTGACTTCATCTAAGAGATAAAGAAGCCGTAACGAGGGTAAAGCAATGAAAATTAAGATTAAGGCGAGAAGAACAGTTCAAATTACCGCAATTGTTTGATTTTCTAGTAATAGTCGATTGATGAATGAGTTGAAAAATAATCTTGATATTATATATCCTACGAGAGTTATAATAAGAATGAGAACTACTATTACGTGATCATGGAAAAAAAAATAATTGTTCTATAAGGGGGGAAGCTCTGTCTTGTAATCCTATATGCATTCAAGTTGCCATTAGTTGTTTCTAAAAGAGATATGTATTCTCATCCATAGATCCTAAGCCTAGCACATTAATCTGCCATTTTAGAAGTTAGAGACTAGAGGGATTTCTATATATTTGTGATCTGCTGGACGATATGTATGTTTTCACTCGATAGAAGTGGGGAGGTACATTGAGAATACAACAACACGATAAGAGACTAGTCTTTCTCAGATAATAGTAATGAATCCTAAAACGGCTACTAGGGAAATTATAGACCCTAGAGACGATAAAACATTTCAAGCTGTATAAGCATCGGGGTAGTCGGAGTATCGTCGAGGTATACCGTTTAATCCTAAGACATGTTGAGGGAAAAAAGTAATGTTAACCCCTAGGAACATAGTGCAGAAATGGATTTTAAGTCATTTTGGATTTAGTGCTAAGCCGGTAAATAAAGGATATCAGTGTGCTAGTCCTGCAAAGATTCCAAAGACAGCACCCATTGAAAGTACATAATGGAAGTGTGCTACAACGTAATAAGTGTCATGTAAGATAATGTCGATTGAAGAGTTAGCTAGAACTACTCCTGTTTGACCTCCGACTGTAAATAGGAAAATAAATCCTAATCTTCAGCATATAGAAGGTTTGTAGTTAATTTGTGTTCCGTGAAGAGTCCCTAGTCGTATGCTCAGATGCCTACGTCTATTCCTACAGTAAACATATGGTGAGCTCATACGACAAATCCAAGGATACCAATAGCTAGTATGGCATACATTATTCCTAATCTTCCGAAGGCTTCTTTTTTTCCTGATTCTTGGCTGACAATATGTGAAATTATTCCGAATGCGGGTAAAATTAAAATATACACTTCAGGATCTCTAAAGAATGAAAATATGTGTTGATAAAGGACTGGGTCTCCACCACCTGCTGGATAAAAAAAAAAAAAAAAAAAGAGGTGTTTAAATTGCGATCTGTCAATAATATGGTAATGGCTCCAGCTACGACTGGCAAGGAGATTAAAAGTAAAATTGCAGTAATAAATACTGACCAAGCGAATAATGGTATACGGTCTATTGTCATTCCGCGTGGTCGTATGTTAATAACTGTAGTTATAAAGTTGATTGCTCCTAAAATAGAGCAAACTCTGGCTAAATGAAGAGAGAAGATTCCTAGATCAACAGATGCTCCGGCATGAGCAATGGCTGCTGATAATGGAGGGTAAACAGTTCATCCTGTTCCCACACCTCTTTCTATTGTTCCTCTTGTTAAAAGTAAAGTTAGCGAGTTATGTAGGAGTCAGAATCTTATGTTATTTATTTCCGGGAATGCTATATCTGGAGCTCCTAGCATTAAAGGAACTAGTCAGTTTCCGAATCCACCGATTATAATGGGTATAACTATGAAGAAAATTATGATAAAAGCATGAGCGGTTACGACTACGTTGTAGATTTGGTCATCTCCAATTAATTTTCCAGGTTGACCTAATTCAGCTTGAATTACTAATCTTAGAGAGGTTCCGATTATTCCAGCTCAAGCTCCCAAAATAAAATATAAAGTTCCGATATCCTTATGATTTGTTGAGAAAAAAAAAACATAGTTGCATTTAAAATCTCATAGTGGAATTGTTAAGACGTTAGATTGCAAATCTAAAAATGTGAGTATTCACTGAGATTTAATGTATATGTTAGTGTATAAGTTTTGATCTTCTAAGATAAGGTGGAAATCCCTACCATCTACAGTAATATGTTTATCAAGGTTAAAGGTTTTAAGTTAAACTAAAAGCCATCAAAGCTTTAAATCAAAGTAGAAATCTTTTAAACCTTGAGTATTTAATGAAGGAGTAATTGTAACTCACCTTTAGATTTACAGTCTAATACCTTCAAGTTTCGGCCACTTCATTCTAAAATGGCAGATAAATGCCTAAGATTTAAGCTCTTATCATGGAGATTTCATCTCCTTTTAGAATTTTTGTTTGTTTTTAGTATAGTTTAGTATACAGTATGTGACTTCCAGTTACAAGGGCTAGAGAAATAACTAGAAAAAACAGTGCTTATTTTGTCGTTTATTACGATTTTAACTTTGTTAATTAGATGAGTTGTTATAATTTTGGCTTCTGTTTTAGCTAAAAAAAAAAAAAAACATTTATGGATCGAGAAAAAAGTTCACCTTAAGAGTGTGGGTTTGATCCTAAAGGTTCTGCTCGATTACCATTTTCTTTGCGATTTTTTTTTTAATTGCTGTTATTTTTTTTATTTTTGACATAGAGATTACCCTGATTCTCCCTGTTGCTTACATTTTAGAGTTATCTAATGTTTATACTTGGCGAGAAGTTGGGTTATTTTTTTATTTTAATTCTTCTTTTAGGTCTTTATTATGAATGAGCACAAGGAGCTCTTCAATGAAGATAATTTATTATGTTTATGTGGTAGGCTATAGTTTAATGGGAAAAAAAAATGATTTGCATTCAAAAGATGTCTTTTCGGACTGGCTTAATTTTATGAAATTTAGGTTATAAGGGAGACTTCTAATCTCTACTTAAAGCGGTTAAACTCTGTTTATTTCTCTTATCTTATACAAAATTATTAGCTATCTGATGGTAGAAAGTGTCTTTTAAGGAGAGATAGTAATAGAATGGATGTGGAAGGTGTGCAGATTGGCTTGGGAGGAGGGTAGAATCCCGGAGGATTGGAAGTCAGGTATAATTATTCCTCCATAAGAAGAAAAAGGGGAAAAGGCAGTGTGTGGTAATCATACGGGGATTTGCCTTCTCAGTGTAATAGGAAAAGTATATGGTAGGATACTTATTGACAGATTTAGGAAAATAACAGAGGAATTAGCTGGAGAAGAACAGGGAGGTTTTAGAAAGGGAAGAGGTTGTGTAGACCAGATATTCATTCTTAGATCCTTAGTGGAAAAGTTTCTAGAGAAGGGAAAGCAGTTGTATGCAGCCTTCATGGATCTGGAGAAAGCATATGACAGGGTGGATAGACAAGGATTGTGGAAAGTATTAAGAAAATATGGAGTGGATGGAAAGTTGTTGAAGGCAGTGAAGAGTATGTGTGAGGGTGCTAAGGCTGCAGTGCGTGTGGTTGGCAAACTGAGTGAATCTTTCCATTTGAAGGTTGGATTAAAACAAGGATGTGTCATGTTTCCATGGTTGTT
>JAGKTI010017262.1:0-14557 GCA_018397915.1 Birgus latro | reverse complement strand
GTGTGTGTGTGTCTCTCTCTCTCTCTCTCTCTCTCTCTCTCTCTTTCTCTCTTTCCTGACTATGGACGAGGACATGAGAGTGAATGATATGCCTAATGATGGGTTGTTTGATGGGGCTGATTTGTAGGTACAAGAGAGAGAGAGAGAGAGAGAGAGAGAGAGAGAGAGAGAGAGAGAGAGAGAGAGAGAGAGAGAGAGAGAGAGAAAGAAAGAGAGAGAACAAGTGAACTGGTGACATATAAAGAAATATCATTATAAAACACATGCAAAGTCAACATTAAGAGAGAGAAGGGTGGGGGGAAGGTGCGAAAACAGGTTTAATTAACTAATGAGAGAAAAGGTTAGGCAGCACATCACCTCCCTCTCCACCTGATGCGTTTTTCACCTGGTAAATTAGGAATAATCTCATCTGAAGAGTCTCTCTCTCTCTCCCTCTCTTATATATGCTTAAACCTCCATCATTCCATAGACGGTGTCGTATATATGCAACCTTCATTACCCTTCTTGTATCTTCCTGACTCTCCTGCTGCACTGAATGTTGTATTTTATTTCCGTGTTATTGTATTTCATTTCCGTGTTGTGTCCTAAAGTAAGCTCTAGGAATCTTTTCAGTGCCTGGTTTAATTTAGCAGTACCTTGATGCACTGTAAATTTTCTCCTTATATTTTTAAAACTACATTCTGCGGTAACATATCATTCTTCTTGTTTTTAATACAAGGAGCATATATTGCATGGTTTCTGTTTTGCCACGAATTGCAGAGGGATAATCTCATCTGAAGACTCCCTGCTCTCTCTCTCTCTTTCTCTTTCTCTCTCAGCGACTGTACGGAGAGTATTAAAGTGTGTCAGTCTATGATGACGGTAACTTGTAAATGACCATAACGTATCTACTTTGCAGCGGAGGACAGGTGTGAGATGAATAATATATAGGGCATGAAACCAGTATAATTTTACCAGTTTCAGATAATCAAATAATGTATGAATATCAGACAATATAAGGTAGAAATTAGATTCGAAATTGTAAACTGAGAACTCCAAGAAAAAATGAATCCTCTTTTAGTTTCATTAGCAAATCGGTGGAAAGAGTTTGCAAATACGTACAAAATATACAGGGATGATGTTCAAAATATATACACGGACGATGCCAAAAATATGTTCTTGCTGGAGTGGGGAACGTGATGATGAAGAGTAATGAGTATGGATGTGAATGGTGTACTTGAAAATTATAGCCGTATTGAATTTCCTCAGCTCAAAGTATTTAACATGAAGTTTAGTTCATTTATCATATATGTCATCCATCAGAATAAAATAGCTCTCCCAGATCAGTTCACATACGTAGAGGAGAACTGAAGACATAATTTCAGCCTATAATCGCATCCACTAACTATAGATAAATAAACAAGAAGGGACAGTCTGACAGGGCAACAGCCGTGCCCTACAGTGCGTCAAAGGGCAGAGTCTTTAACTTTGCCGAGACAACTTAGTCTTTAAAAGATTAATCTGAAATTTGAATCCCCTCATCCTTGCCTGACCGCCAAACATTCTACGATGTTTGACCCAGATCGAATCAGCACTTTCTTAGTTATTGGGCTGAACATTTGACCTTGTGCTGTAACCTAAAATTCTGAATGATTGCTCCCAGAATCGAATCCATTCATCTGTGCTTTACTCGGCAACATTGCACAAAGTTTTCTCAAAATCGGATTTAAACACTGTCTAAACTGACCTTGCTTCGAGAGTCTGTCCCTTGATTTATTGTCTTTTTATACGTCAACTTCTTGGCTGACCTTCAACCCTTCCACCAAGTTTTGTCTAAATCAGATCAAAACTCGTTCAGTTATTTGTTCACAGAAACACATAAATCGACTTTTACTGTGTCCTTCTCCTTCAAGTGCTTATTCTCAAAACAGAATTCGTTCGTCCTTGAGTTACCCTCAACCATTCCACAAAAGTTCGCCTAACTGGAATCAACCGCGTTTAAGTTAACGTTAAGAGTTTGCCTTGATCCTAGCCTTTGACGTTAGCCCTTCACTGATTGCTGTCAAAATAGAGTCCAGCTTCGTCCCTGTCATTCCTTGAATTTCCGACAAAGTTTGATCAAAGTTAGATAAAAACTGCCTATACTGACCTCGCTTTACCTCCTAGTGTTCTCAGTCACAGTGCTTTTACTCCTTGTTAGACGTTTGGTTAAAATCAAAGATATCGGAATTAAACCTTTGACACACACACACACACACACACAAAATTAACACCCTCCGCATTGTGTGCGAGGGAGTGTACTTATTAACAAGAAAAAATACAATCAAAGATTTTTTTCCCTACAGTGGGTAATGGCAGCTAATTACTTCCACTAATGTTATATATTCACCCCTGTCTGTCAGTTTGTTTGTTTGTCCAAATGTCTCAAAATTTATTAATGGATTTCAATATAGTTTTTTTTCGATATATGGGTCATGGGCTGGGGAAGAGTTGATTGTATTTTAGTGGTGATCTGAGTTGCCCAATATAAGCACGGGCGGAGGTATACGCTCTCTGAGTGCGCTTAACTTGTATGCTGAGACTCAGGCACTGATGGCTTCATTAATTATGCTGACACAAGAATAAGAAGCAAGGGCACTTAGAGAGTACAACGCCTGCACACAGCAATAGTACTAACGCTGGTATTCAGTGGCTTTGTATTCGTAGCACATCTTCCTTAGCGATCTGTTCAGCACATTCCACCTCAGTATCCTCTTGTATGTCACTGCTAGGAACATTAAATACCACACAAGCAAATATTAAGGTGTTGTAGTCAAAATAATTCGCCAAGGGTAATGCGCTACAAAGCCTGCTGTGCCACTTGGCACACGGCTGAACCTGTGGCCATGTCCGTTGACCTTCCCCTTAACGATTTCCTCTCAAACTTGACTGACTCAGCTTTACCAGACTCTTATCCTTTTCCTTAATTTAAACCCACGCTGGATAACAAGCTTTTAAGTTGGCTGTGCTCTGTGACCTTAATTTTTGACCGATTATTTTCAAAATCACTAAATCCAGGGCTGATCGTAAACGCTTTCCTCATGGTCTCTCTCTCTCTCTCTACCTTTAATTGTCCTAATGCTGTTACCTTCGACCGACTGTAATCATATCTGGACCACGTCATGCTTTCCTGACTCTTAAATCTACCACACATTTTGGCCTAAAAAAATCAGAACTGGTCGGCTTGACTTTCTTTTGTCCCATTATCTTGTTTTCAGCCAGTACTAAATCACTTCTCCCTATGATGATTATTAGTCATTATTCCATCTAGGGCTGAGTGTCCTTCAATAGTCTTCCATAATCTTGCAGACAGACAAACCGACAGACAGGCATGATAGACAGACAAACTAACCATACCAAATACAACTCCCTCTCGTGACGTGCGCTGGTGTAATAATAATCGCGTTGCCACAATAAATGAGAAGACACTATCAAACAAAATCATGAACATTAAAGGGACTGTGCAAAATAAACAAGACCTGAGTCTCACTACTTCTATGTGTTGCAGAGAGGAAGGTCATGCACGTGTAATCGTCATAGGCCAAAAGTATATATGGAAATCTGGCCAAACACGGCGTTCTGGTATTCATAATCCTTGATATTACTTGTGGCTTGTGCGAGATATTATAAGCATCGGACTGGGGCATTTTATCTTTATCTGTCTGTGTAATGAGAACAAAGAAAAATAGGTCATTACACGTTATCTCCAATACAAATGTATAATATTAGGCAACTCTAACCTAGTATGCCTGCCTAATATTAAGCACGAAAGTGGTAATGGATGGATAGCGTAACCAACTGCCTTGTAAAAACACAGAATTGAGAGAGAGAGAGAGAGAGAGAGAGAGAGAGAGAGAGAGAGAGAGAGAGAGAGAGAGAGAGAGAGAGAATGTTTTTATCTGTAGGTATTCGTTCTGTTTCCCTCAGTATTTTGTTCAGTCATCGTTCACCCGAACAATAACACTACACATATCCATTGACTCACCCGGCCTTGATTTTATTGGCTGGCCAGTGATAACCCAGTGTAATAACTCGCGCTTCCATTTGGGGTTCAAAAGCAACACCGCTCTCTCTCTCTCTCTCTCTCTCTCTCTTGGGGAGCAGGGTGGCTCGGTGGTAAGGCATGTGACTCGAGATCGAGAGGTCGAGAGTTCGCGCCGCACCCGGGTAGCTTGCTGTGCTGGGAGAAGTAGCTCGGGAGAATAATCTTTCTCTCTCTCTTTCTCTGCACAAAATCAAGTTTACTTACCCACGCAGCTAAGGGAAGATGAAAGTAGACACTGTTATTGCGTTACATGCACGGAAATTGTTAAAAAAAAAAGTTAGAAAATATTATCCACGTTTTTACCTTTGCCTCCCAGCGATTGAGGCTTGAGAGAGATGGAGGTGGTGTGAAGCCGCACGCAATCATTAAAGAGGAGTTTGCGGGAGTGGGATTAGGTGAAGCTATACGTGTGTGTGTGTGTGTGTGTGTGTGTGTGAGTGTGTGTGTGCGTGTGTTTGTGTGTGTGTATGTGTGCGTGTGTGTGTGTGTGTGTGTGTGTTCGACAGGTAAGTACTTTCTTATACAGCATGTAACTGTGTGCACTGACGACGTTTGTGTGTGTGTAACTCACCGGGTCGGTCAGGATCACTTGATGGTCGTGATCGTCAGCTTTTACCCTCCCGGAAGGGAGCTGAGAGCTCATATAGTCCGATCTATGGGCAAGGATGTGACCTTCACACACGCACACACCCATCGCCTTGCTCAAGGGGGACAGTAACCGCCCACTTCGTCAGTGAAACTTTTCGCAACATGAGCGAGGCGCGAACTCCCGTCTACCAGATGGCAAGCGAGAACGCTACCACTGCGCCAGTATTGGTTTAGCAGCCTGAACTAAAAACCATCTATTGATATTTTTACTAACGCTGGTGGCTGAATACCATGTTTCTGATCCGTCGTCACGTACAAACATTCCAAATTTCTGAACTCCTCTGAAAATATCCGTGTCATATGTCACTTAATTATTTCCCCGTTTATTACCTCGTTATCTCTAGAAAAATATCCATGTCGTAACAGTTTTTAGCTGGTTCAAAATTGATCATAATTCCCTCAGTGTTATAATGCATTTTATTAAGTATAATTTTGTGGTAGGTGGTGGCGACCATCACCCACTCACTTGATGTAGTGCTGCCTTCTTCTTCTTTCACCTTGATCATTTGTGTGTGTGTGTGTGTGTGTGTGTGTGTGTCTGCCATCCTCTCATCTTATTTCTCCCATCTTTCCTGTCACTTTTATTGCCCTTCTTTCTCTTTCAGATGGCTTTACATCGAGTTGTCAGGACTCTAATACTATGCATAATAGCTAGGAACATAAATGTATATCCTAGAAGTTAACTGAGAGTCATTGCTAGGAGAAATGGGAGGAAATAGCGTTAGCACATTTCCCTCAGGAATGCCTGGTGTGACACTTGACCGGAAAGCTACGATACACACACACACACACACACACACACACACACAGGCTTCTAGAGGATTCGACAATCGTCCAGTACACGTGACACGGCTCTCCTATACGAGAGAGAAGGAGTTAGGAGACAGAAAGGAAACAGGAATGGAAGTAAGAAGGGGGTCTAGAAGTGCTCTCACATCTTTACACTCGTGTTTGATATACTCAGTGTTCATCCTGAACTCTCCCTTTGAAGAGAATAAAACTGCAATCAACCCCAGACTCATCTTTATCTTCTCCTGTCATTGCATGACAAAGTGAACTAAGGTTACCTACTTACAGATCCACTCACGGTTAACTACAGCTCGTCTACGAGTACATTATACTTGAATACAAAATATGAGTTCTGCAATGGTTGGTGGTAGTGGTAGGATAACTATTGCAGAACTCGTAGTTTGTAGTTAAGTATTTTGTACTCATAGACGAGTGAGTAGATCTGTGAGTAGATAACCTTAGTTCACTTTGTCATGCAATGACAGAAGATAAGGATGAGTCGGGGGTTGATTGTAGCTCTATTCTCTTCAAAAGCAGAGCTCATGATTAACATTGAGTATATCACACACGAGTGTAAGATGTGAGAGCGTTTTATGCTGGCTAACTCTCGTCAGCCTGTCCCTTATCTCCCACCGTACTCCTCTCAAGAGTCTAGACCCCCTTCTCGCTTCCACTCCTGTTTCCTTTCTGCCTCCTAACTTCCATCTCTCTCGTACTGGAGAGCCGTGTCACGTATACTGGACGGTTGTCGAATCCTCTAGAAGCCTGTGTGTGTGTGTGTGTGTGTGTGTGTGTGTGTGTGTGTGTGTGTGTATCGTAGCTTTCCGGTCCAGCGTCACACCTGGCATTCCTGAGGGAAAATGTGCTAACGCTATTTCCTCCCATTTCTCCTAGGAAATGACTTTCAGTTAACCTCTAGATTACACATTTCTGTTCTTAGCTATTATGCACTGTATTATGATAATTTAAAGTCCTGACAGAGCGACAAGTTTAATGCTTTGCTGTAAGCCAGGAAACCATTTACAGCGCTGGGTGGTAACAATATAACCAATTCTCAGATGTTTCCTACTAGGTGGGTTGGAGGAGGGTTAGTGCTTCATCCGTAAAACCACTAACTCAAAGACAAACGGCCACCCCTTACGGGATTATGGCGTCTGGCTATAGATAGGCTGATAGATTTTTGGTACGTCTTATCGCCCTTGACAGCTTACAGAAACAATCTGTAGCGCCGGGGTTTAAATGTCCCTAGTAATCCACTCACAACCTTATGTCTTCCCCTAAACAGAATAAAAATGTAGAAAACTTAAAGAGCTTAAAACTTCTTAATCAGATCGAAGAGAATGATAATCTGGTTAGTTTTCTCACTTTCCGTCTTCATCACACACACACACACACACACACACACACACAAACACACAATCACACACACTTCAAAGCTTCAGTAGAGTTTTAAAGTGAGGGGCGGGAAAGGTGAACCCAGCCGGACCATGACATGATAGGACTGGATACTGGCGCAGCGAGAAAGCGGCCACGGAAAACAATGATATCCTGTAGACCAGCGTTTCTCGACTGGCAGACCGCGGACCCAAAGGAGCCGCCGAGACCTGCCAGTGTGTCCGCGAGATGTCTTAGAAAAATGATTGAATTGGCCCAGTTTACCCTTCAGCTTCCTTTTTCAATCTCTTTCACCTACACTGCGAATTCAAATAATTTTCAGTGATTTTTTTTTATATTAATAGCGTAGTGATTTGTGAACATAATTTTTTGTACTACATTTTAAGTTCCATTAGTACGTGGGCATAAAAAAAAAAAGTTGCAAAATTTCTGAAATATAGATACTGGATAATGCCGATAAAAGCTTCGTCTTCAGCAAACCGTATGAAGGGAAGCTATAAGGCAGATGCGGCTGAACTTAACTGCGGAAGCGAAGTAATTACTGAATCATTTGTAAGCAGAGAAGGGATAAATATATGGGAAGCATTATCTTGATCCAGATATGTTAATGTCTGGCTGATGTCTTGCTTCCTAGCCATGTAGTATATTCATCAGAAACTCGACTATGGCAGATCGTACCTTGGTCGTGTCATCAGTCATTCATGTGTATTAGAAATCAATCTTGACCTCATTGATGGCCACTTTTTTGTTCCTGTTGTTCAGGCACTGGGGTGTTTGTACGGATGAATGGATAACCGAACCTGTAATCAAAGCTCCACCGCCCCTTTGATGACGTTCTTGCTAGGTACCCACAGCGAACCTCACACTGAATAATGCTTGTATTTTGGTAACCAAGATTGTTTTATGTACTAATGTGTAATAAGAAATATGTCTCGTGTTTAACAAGCATTTAAAACTGCGTGTCCACGAGCCAGCAGACGGTTTGCCTTGTTTTGATATAGCATTTGATTTATATAATTTTTTGCATATACTTTGCCTGCAATTGAATAAGAAAATATTTAATCGCATTAATATATCGCAAGGCAATGGGTATAGTGTTTTATTCGACGTGAAGTGTGTGTGTGCGTGTGTGTGTGTGTGTTTGTGTATGTGTGTGTGTGTGTGTTTTCATTAGAGCTCAGTTTTAATACGGCTTTTTTACTTTTTTAATACTTGGTGGAAGGATCGAGGGTCATCGTTTTGTTTTTTAGACAATAGGTCAAAGAGCAAGGCCTACAATAAGGTCAACATAAACAATTTGCGTTTGATCAAATTTGGTACAGCTGTTAAGGGTAAAGCAAGGATGATGAGATTCACTTTGAGAACAGTAAAAGGTCGAGGTCGGATAAGGTCAACAATCAGACCATTTGTGTCTGTATTAAACAAAAAAATCTGAATTTAACCAAAGTTAGTGAAAAAGTTGAGGTCAGCCAAGGGGATGACCAATTGGTTTTAAGAACAACATGGCAAAAGTCAGGTTTACTTATCTATTTATGAAATATTAATAATATAGTTTAGTTATACAAGCAGACTTATATGTTATCCAAAGTAACAGATGAAAAAGGAGAAAGAGAATATTCTGTCTGGGTTTGGGTTATAAGGGGCCCCTGAAATATTTCCCTAGACACAGGGGGTCCGCTGAGGTAAAAAGGCTGAAAATCACTGCCGAACAAGTTGCAGAATATCGAGGTGCCACCGTGTGTGTGTGTGTGTAGACGGTGCCCGAAGAAAAGCATTCCATGTACTGAAAATATGAAGATTGTACACAAGCCATCTTCAATTTTGTTGCATCAGACTGGTTGCCTATTTCCGATGAGATTCAATGTGCATAAATGATGCTCAGATGCATGAATCACGTGCGGTTCTTAACAAAATGTAATTATGAAGTCACAAGTTATTACTTTTTTTTCATTTAGGTGGTTCTGCATGAAGTAACTATCCAAATGGTTTCTTATAACTTAGGAAGCCATATGCCAAGCTGAGTGGTAATTCTGTAACTAATGGAATGCTTTGAAGTCTAGTGAATTCAGAGGCTTCAACCAGATGTGGAATTGTGCTTTGTATGCTACCTGAACAGCATTCGGGGATGCAAAAAGTTTCCGTGTGTCCTGTTTGACTGAGAGAGCAGAGCCAAGAGGTTATAGTGGTCTTTGAAACAATACCGACGTTGGAGTACGTTGAAGACAAAGGGACAAAGAATGTAGTTCTAGAGAGTGTGGTAAATACAAAAGTTCCTCTTGACAAAAAAAAAAAAAATAATAATCCTCTTGCCTCTGAAACATAAACCATGGCTTCCTAGTGAACCAATCTGTTCCAGCGTTATCGTGAGATGGAAACTTCTTTTTTTTTTTCCTGTGTTAATGATGTTTTCAAGACTGTCAGATGGCTCAAAGAAAGCATATTTGTTGGGCCAGGCAGAAAATTTGTTCAGGATAAGAATTTTCAAAACTCTATGCCTGATGAGAAAGAAAATGCATGGGCTGTACTCACAGATGTTATAAAAACTCGTAGGAAAGTATACTGTACAAAAAATCTAAAAAGGGATGTTGAAGAACTTCAAGGCATTACTATCTTATATGAGTCACTAAGTACATTTCTTGCATGGTTGTTTGGTCTCTGAAGTACAAAGCGAAAGGTTTCACCAGAATATAAGGGCAGTGGTCGAGGGATACAATGGTAAATGGAGTGTCAACATGATGTCCAAGTATTGTTTACTGTTGCACAGAAAAACGCTGCAAAAATAAATACACGAAAAAATAACAAACTCCTTTTTGAAGTGCGGAAAATTTAGAAAAGGGAATTTGGAACTTATTGTAGGTAAATATTATAAATATTTTATATGGCAGTGGTTATAGCCTCAATCAGTAGAGTTGAGCCAGGACTCTGAGGTTTGTCCCTGGACCTGATATGAGTGGCCAGGTGGTGGTGTTGTGGCCACAGCACAGCACCTCACTAACTCTCGCATCACACCCTTTAAAGGAGCGGTTGCAGCTGAGACGCTCTGTTTGTGGCCTAATTTGATCCTGCTATTTTAACTGCGTAGCGCTGTAAATGTCTCTGGTCCCCCTCCCCCCCCCTTTTATGAGACGGAGAACAGTCTTCAATATCTCAGTGGTTACAGTGAGGCATAGAAGAGGATGCTAACAAGCAGTACGTCTCAGAATGTGGTAAGAGTTTCAGTAAAGTAAAAAATGAATTGAAGCAGAAAAAGGATTGAATTACGGAATGAGGAACGCCGCTCCAGCGGAATGAAGAGGAGATAAGCCTTGGTCCAACATTCTCTGGAAGGATTTTGTAGGTAGTAAACACTCATAAACATAGGCAAATGTAACTGACAAGAAAGGATCCAAACATGCCCCAGATTACGAAACACAACGGTTCCTTTTGCCAGTATAAGGTAACTAACAACAGGTGTAAACACTGAAGGCCTGTTGTGCAATAATACTTGCGCTGCCTACATAAGCATGATACTGTTAGGGCTAAATCCTCTCAAATTCTTTTTCGGGTTTGCGTAATTCGGATAATGACAGTAGTCTTAAATACTAAGTAAGATTCATATTTTTCTAATGTGGAATTAAAAATGTGCGTTTCATCTATGACCTACATACTAATACCACAATTTATTTAGGGCTTTTTTTTTTTAGAGCATTCCGTCGACAGAACAATGCTTTTCAGAAGTCTGGAGTAATTTAAAAACCATACAGTGTCCTTTGTGACTCAGCTGCGCTCTCAGTCCGTAAAAGAGTTTCCTAATCTGGTATTTATCGTTGTGCTATTGGTGCATGTTCATGATTCCCTAGAATACGGCTTATTCTATGCATGTTCGTCTTTCTGGTTCATTAGAGCCTGGTATGACCATTCGCCTGAACACGGCATCCATTCTGTTTTCAGAGCAGGAAACCATTTACTGTGTCTGGAAGATACATGTAACCAAATGTCGCCTGGTGATTTAGTGGGTTAAGGCGCTGCAACCTACAGGTATACAAGCATTCATGCTGTCATGCAGGCTCTTTAGGATGGCGATTTTTTTTTGGGGGGGGGGACCCCAAATTTTGAAAGAGGATTCCGTAAAAGTTCTCTCTTGGGCGTGTCAAATACTTTTGCAGAATCGATGAATGTAATATGTAAGTCACGGTTCTGTTTGTGGCATTTCTCTTGTATCTGTCGGGCAACAATTATCCTTCCTTCCGAAGTCCACATTGTTTTTCAGGAGTTATTGACTCGGTCAGATGTTTTCTCAATATGGATAACATTATCTTGGCTAGTACTTTGCTGGCATTCACAAGGAGGGATTTACCTATGCAGCTGTCACAATCTGAACGTTACCCTTTCTTCTTGTACTTAGATGGTGACAATATAAGAAGTAAGCCATTCAGATGGAATTCATTTATGGTTCCTGATAGTCAGTACGAGGTAATGGAGGTGCTGGTGAAGTAACTGGCCACCCTCTTTGAATAGTTCAGATGGTATGCCGTCGGGGCCAGGGCTTTTGTTATATTTTAGAGACTGAATTGCTTCAACAGTTTCTACAACTGTTGGTGGGACATCGAGATTGCCGCTTGAGAGGCATTTGGGATGTTATCAAGGATATTGTGCTCCACAAGGTTTATTCGATTCGGTAAGGAATTGAAGTGTTGCGCCCATCTTTCTAGGATTGTTTGCTTGCCTTTTAGGTGCTCTCCTTCAGCTGATCGACTAGGGGATATGTTGTGTTTGGTTGGCCCATGGATGGTNCCTATTGAACCTGCCATGCATTATGTGTTAAGTGCACTTTCAGAAACATCGACTCCAGGGGGGGCAATACTTTTCCGGTAGACTGTATACCATTTTCCTCAGCGCAGTTTGTCAGAGGAGCGGTAGTAATTTATCACGCTGTCACAATGCTGGCGTGGATAAAAGTCTCCATTGTGAAGCTTATAACTGATAACTTTGATTCCATGACATGGTGTAAAATATCAGTGCATGAAGCTGAATAATGGAATTCGCTTTCTGGTGTATTTTTATATGTGACCGCAACTGTCAAATGCTTAACGGCACGAAAAAGTCTTCAGGCATTTTCGGAAAGTTTGTGGGTACATCACGAACTGTATTATTAATGCTTTGAGTTGAGCACAGTACTTTTCTTTGCAACATCCTATATATTGACCTCAATGTCCTAATTGTTACCAGGACTGCTTTGTCAGTTCCCACTCTACATCCAGTGCAAAAGCATTGCCATACACCATGTCATAGACAAAATACCGGGATTTATTAATACATACCTTTCATGTTTATACCACCATCAATCATATTTGTACTAATTTCATACAGCTTACTTTTTCTTATGCAATAAAGACTTCGAGTCATTGTAACTATGTCATCATCATCATCAACCATTGCAAGTCCAGTGCTGAACAAAGGCCTCCCTCAACCTTCACGAATTCCTTGACTTAGCCTGTCTCTGCCAAGTTTTGCCTGCAAACTTCTCTATCTTATCTCTCCACCTTCTGTCTGTCCTTTTTCTGCTTCGCTTAATCTCTTGGAGTCCAGTCAGTCAGCCTCTTGGTCCATCGGTTATCCTTTATTCTTGCTACATGACCTGCCCACTGTCTTTCCTGTTCTTTTATAACTTCTAAAATATTTTTGAGACAAGTCTGCTCTCTCGCCCAAGTTGATCTTTTCCTGACTGTTAAAGATATTACCATCACTGACCATTCCATTGCCCTCTGAGAAAGGATTTGTTTATTTTCCATCGATTTTGTCAGTTTCCAGGTCTCACAACCGTACATCATAGCTGGGTTTATGCATTCGTTATATACTTTTTGTTTCATACATACTGGCAAGCTACTTTTCATAATGTCTCTATGTCTACCTAAAGCTTTCCATCCAATCGTAATGCACCTTTTTATTTTGTCTCTGTGTCTATCTATAGCCAGACGCCCTACTCCCGCAAAGGGTGGCCACAGTCAAAACGCCTCCAAGTCTCTCTGTCACCCACCATTTGTCTGCCCTCCCCCCAGCTAACTCCCTTCTACTTCATGTACCTCTCAACTTCATCCTTTATTTTGTACGGACATGTAAATGCATAATTTACACATGATTTTGGTGATAAAATCATAGCAATCAGTAGAATACAGAGTGAGTGGCATAAGGTTCTTAGAAATTCCATGTGGCTGAAATAGAAAGGGAGGTAGATACTGGTACGTTATGTGCATTGCATAGGTTAGGTATTGCTTATAAATATTGTGGGTCTCTGTACTACTGAGCTTTCCTATACCCCAGGAATAGCCTTTAGCTTTACATCTTCGGTGATCATCCTATTAGGGGCCTTCCACAAGATGCTGTGCCCAGGGACCACCACCTCTCTTTATCCGGTTCTGTGTAGATGTTGTGTAATATGGTCGTTCTGAAGAGCTGAATCAGGTATAAGTCTTGCAGAGAATTTTGACTCATTCTTGCAGAGACATTCCTTAGTTACAGTTTTAAAGAATGCTCTCTCTCTCTCTCTCTCTCTCTCTCTCTCTCTCTCTCTCTCTCTCGTTTCCCCATCCAACATCCATCACGCCAACATACGTTCCGCCTCCCCAAGTGCTTGTACTTCCTTCCCTCGCGTTGTGTCTTTTCTGTAATCCTTCTGTGCCTGTCTTTCCACCACTCCCTCACTTCCTGAACCGATATCAGTGAAGAATAAAAACAGACGATTAATTTTACCACGAAACAAAATTTGGCGTACTTGTCCTCGTGGGCCGGATTAAAATACATTATTCCAAGTCATCGGGGTCATAGCTGCCTGAATACACTCTCAAAATCCACTGTTTTATGTACATTATAAATTCCACGGCTAACATTAGTGGGTAAATAGTTGCAGTAAAAGTCCCGTGTTATTTATTTTGATCCTGTTGTTGGGCGGAGTGAGCGAAATAGGACAGGGAGAAATATTACATACAAAACGGAGAACGAGAGTTCCTAAGGGGGTATTATCAGTCCAGGTTGGCTGAACGAAAAAGGTGAGACAGAAGCCAGGTGGAGGGAAGAGCTAGTGCGGTATCTGTGTAAGGGTANGGATGAGAGTTTGTTGCTAGACGGGTGCTACGCGCCCTCCGTGGAGGGATGCAAGCAGATAGTTTGCTTGGTTGAAGGCAACAGTCTTTATGCGTTTTCCTAATAATACATTATTTTCTGACATAAACCAACTACTATACAAATGTTTGTCATTAACATCAGTAGGATATTTTCATAGCCTAACTGAATTTAATGCATCTTTTCCACTCTTGTGAGTTGTAACGTTATCGGTGCTCGTTTCTTTAATCTGATTTCTTGCCCATAGACCAGATTGCCCCAGTTCTTTAAAATTTTGGATTTCGCAGACACGTTCATATCCGTGACTGATCTATCTACTGGTTGTACAGTTAAAAGCAGCCGCCATCTACAGCATCCTTCTCGCTAATAGTGCATTATCCTTCATGTGGCAAATATAACGCAGACTGTTGCCTTGGTATATTTGCTACAAACCCAAACATTTTTTCCGCGTATCAATTTCATCTTAATGTGTTTTTATGCCATTATATTTCTTCTGTTTTTCCGTAATTTTGCACAAGTGGCTGGCATAGTTTGTAAGTTTGTGGGTCTACTGGTCACTCCAGT
>JAGKTI010017260.1:4223-18667 GCA_018397915.1 Birgus latro | reverse complement strand
TGAAGAAACTTGGGATTGTAATAAAATTTGAAATGTATTTAGCTATATTTTATTTTCTTATGTATGTGCCTCATCTCATTCTAAGTGGGACAACTATATATTGTTTTATTGTACTGAACAGATAAATAGAGATTTTGTAATGTATTATATGGTACTTTGTGTAAGTAACGTAACTGTATAATATGTCTTCTTACCATCAGAGAATAGAGGACTTGTCACCACTAAGCAATGCCACAGCTGGGTTCTTTGCAGCATTCTTCTCATCTCTCACCCTCTGCCCCACTGAGCTGGTCAAGTGCCGCCTTCAAGCCATGAGAGAGGTGGCGCTGGTTGAGAAGAGGGAGCCAGTGAGTTGCTTTGGCTTTCCTCTTCAGAGGTTTGGTAACCTAAGAAACTACTTAATATGTTGGGTGGTAAACATACAACCAAGATTAATTACTGTACCTATTGATGTAAAGTGTTAAAGCAGTCCTGACCTATTTTGGGCCATTAATTCTCTGTGGGGCAACATAGGATTGGATAATGGATGGATGGATGGAAGCTTTAATGGAAGGGGTGAATAGCCAAGCCCCAGGCCTTAACACTCCTGATAAGTTAATGAAGGATTGTATGATGGGTGGTTGGTAGTATTACGTTAAGTTCAGACAGTTTTTACCCTTTAAGGAATTGAGATTTCGAGATTTCCCTTAGCTGAATAACATTGTCTCTCACCACTCACAGTTATTTATGACTTTCATCATCATTCATATACTTTACTGTATAATAGGTTAATGATCACTCAGAGTAGCAGGAAGTAAGGCTGTGAAATTGATGATGATGGTGATTATTTATTTTCTAGGAGCGTATAGGTCCATGGAAATTAACACGACGCATCCTAAAAACGGAGGGCCCTGCTGGTATGTTCCGAGGGCTGACGTCCACCTTTGCACGAGAGATGCCTGGCTATTTCTTCTTCTTTGGTGGTTACGAAGCCTCACGTGCCCTCTTCACACAACCTGGCCAAAGCAAGGATGATATTGGTAGGTCTGTTGCTCAGTTAGTCATTCACTCCATTAATCAGCCAGTCAGTTCATTATTTACTGCATGTTGCAGTTTCTTCATTTCACAGTTAACATACTTCTGTCTCATATTCTTTCTCTGTCCTTCCCAGAAATGAATTTGAAACAAAGTCAGTTCACACTAAACAACCTCTCTCCCTCCCTCCTTACTGACTTTCCTCCTTTTCTCCCTCTCTAATGCCTCATCATCTTCCCCAGGTCCAGTGAAGACAATGATATGTGGTGGTATAGCAGGAGTTGTGCTATGGGTAGCTATCTTTCCAGCAGACCTGGTTAAGTCTCGTATCCAGGTTGCCGGATCAACAGAGCCCATGGTTAAAGTTATGTTGGGAGTCGCACGCAATGAAGGTGAGGTTGGAAAGTATGGTGGGGGAGGCTTTATTCTTAGTTAGTCAATATCTTGGAGCCATTACTCATATGGTAGCAGTCAGTCTCACCAAACCCCTCTTCAGGGTGGTTTGATGTGACTGCCAGTCACATGTAACCACCTGAGATGTCATGCATTTAAGAGAGCCATCCTTCCCTTGGTGGTATTACTTATTCAGAAAACCTGCATTTGCCTTTTGCATCCTAGTGTACTTTAGCTTATTCACTTTAGCATATTAACTTTTACTTGGTAGTGATTTTCATCCTTTTGCAATCTGTATCCCCTAGCTCAGTGGCAGAATAAGGTAAAACTATGGCTCTACATCCTCCACAAAGTACTTCTTCATGGCTAGTACCATATTCTAGTTTTAAACTCTTATTACATTTTGGCATTCAAGATTGAGAGATTGTAATTTTATCCATAGCTGAGGTTAAATCCCTTATTCAGGCTTACTGGCCCTGTACAATGGACTGGGACCCACTGTGTTGCGGACATTCCCAGCTACAGGGGCGCTCTTCCTGGCCTATGAAGGAACCAAGAAGCTCCTACACTCCCTTCTTGACTGAGGCTGGTGCTGTGCTGGTGAGGTTAATTTTTATGAGTGTTTGGGTTTATGTATTTCCCTCATTCTTTATATTTGTCTGCCTATGTGTCGGTCTCTGTGTGTATCTATTTGTCTGTTTGTCGCATTGATGGCCTGAGAGAGAAGAGGGATTCATTAAGCTAGATAAATAGATAGGCAGCATAGGAATGATGAGATAAAGGCATATAAAGTTTAAGAAGTGTAGGATGAATTCATTTGAAAGGACAGATGCTGTTAGAGATCATGTGGCTTCAAGAGCAGCCATCAGGTGAATAAGACTGGCATATGCAGGAGAGGAATGTAATGTATGAATGAAGAATCTTTTATTAATCTGAATTTATCTTTGCAGGTATCATGGGTTTTAAAACTATTTACCAGTGTCTTCCAAGAGTCTCAGTGGATTGCATCCTCGATAGCTCACTCCACATGACCACAGGTACATTATACCATACACATTTTTATTCACTAGACCAACTCACCTGTTAATTTTGTTAAACTTTTTGTATTTAATGTTGAGCAACAATACTGTATTAATAATCTAGCCAGTTTTTTGTGTTGTTGACCATGATATAGTGCAATATTCTTATTCCTGTAATTTAGTAGATGGGTAATCATGTGAATTGTGCCATTTTATGTTCATTTTTTAATACACCAGACTGTTCTTTTATAGCTCTTGACTGACTATTGGTAATTTACATCTGTCATATGTAGTTATGCAGTTTGTAACTAGGGAATCCTGGTTTCTTTGTACCAACACTGGTGCTTATAACCAATGTCCTGTGATAGCTTGTTAGGTGGTTTTATCCCAAGGTTAGCATTAAAAAATAAGCATAGAATTAAGTCTCATAACATATATTATTTTTGCAGAAAAGACAAGGTAAGGAGATGCATGATCTTCCCATGTCACTTGTTCTTCCTGCAAAATATCTTATCAGATCTTATTTATGAGAGGGGATTTATCATAAGTTTGTGAATCTGTACCCTGATTATCATTGATTGGAGTTCTTCTAAAACTTTGCTATTACTTTCATCACCATTGTTACCTGAGTTAGTGAAAGGAATGCTTTTTTTTATTTATATCAGTGAACCTCCCTGGTATGATTGCATTATGTTCGATAAATATGATAAATTTTACCATGCTATCAAGACAGTACCTAATCTAGCAGACTGCCCTAGATGTAGGTATTGCACATTTTTTATCTTATGTTGCAGGAATGTTCCAAAATCCTTCGTCCTGAAACTTTGCCGTCTTTTGAGGATATCTGTTGAGAATCTACTGCACTTGTTGAAGATTAAGTTGAGAATTTATTGCTCTTGTAACTTAATTATCTAAATATTGTTTTTATTTAATTACCATCAGTTTACTTTTCAGCTGAGTGTAAGGTGCCTAGGAGTTATAAAAATATTTTTAAGTATCTGTTGTTAATATTGAAAGGATATCCAGTGCTCCTTTTTTTTTTTTTTTTTTTTTAAATTCTGTGATGCAGTTTTCTCCCTACAAGTAATTTTGATGCTGGCATATTCAGTGAATGTTACCTAACTAGTATTAGAAAGTTTTGTAGTTTCATCAATCAGTATGCTCAACTGATCATATATTATTTTGCAGTACAAAGAGTTTATTTTTTCTTGTGATATGTAAGACTTCTTGATGATACATGTGATATGACCTTACTTTGAGTCTGATTCAGAATACTGTGTCAAATTTTAGTATAAATATTGAATGTTATAAGTATGCTATAATCTAGTTCCAGCTATTTTAGCCATTATTAGCACCAAAGTTACAGATGCTGGTGAGGGATGTCTTCCCTTGATGGCACTGATGTAGCTGTACAGTTCTGCTTCTTAGTTTTAAAAATGTCTCTCAGCTCCACTCTGCATGAAGAGTTGTGGATTGCAGGAGAAAGCAGCTGTAGCCAGTAGTTTGCTGGGTTCACACTGAGACATGCCTGGGGTTTTAACAACAACACAACAAAAACCGAAGGTATATTTTACCGTACGTAGTTCCTCAGTCAGCCATTGGTGATTTTATGATTTGTAGGTGGGTATTTGCCAAAGAAAGATTGTTGCTAAGTCAGAATACAAGAGTCAGGAATTTTAACCAATGAAATGCATCTTAGCTTTTGGAGGAGCCAGCAGTGAATTGGTTAGCACATCCAGTTTACCACAGGAAGGACTCAGGTTTGTTTCTTGATCTGGTTAGACTCTTGGAGAGTTTGTTCCCCTTTGTCCTTATTCACCAAACAGTATAATTGGAGACCTGGATAAAACACAGACTCCTGTAGGTCATTTTCAAGGGGAAGCTTGGGATTTGGCATATCTAGAATGCCTGCCTTAATGACCTTCTTGCAGTTAAAAGGTTTTAGTGTAAGCTGTCCTCATCATCTCAGTTTTCCTCACAGCTATATGTGTGAGTCATATCATCAGGTTCCCAGTTTGTTAGTGATGTTTTAATGTGTAAAATAGTGAAGTGTAGCCAGTATCTTGTATATATATAGCTTTCTCTTAACCAAAGTCAGTGGCATATGGTATATTTTATCTAGAGTGTATGTATTTTTGTAGTTATTCTATATGTTCATCAGTGTCCTTTTCCAGAGTAATTGCTTGAAGAAAAAATAGTTACTGTTTTATGAACACAAACTTACACTTAACCCTTCCTCTCTTGTGATTTATTGATGCATACCAGTTGGTACGTAGTAACAGCAGAGCCCATAAAAATAGTTGTACCTCAGAAATGCTTTCAGTAATGAACTAGTAATTTTCCTGCTAGTGTGTTGATGTAGTTTTACACCTATATTAATGTTGGGTAGTAGGGTAGCCACATACCAACATCTACAGTATTTTAGTCCCATTTAGCCATTTTTCCTGACATGTTTGGAATACTTTGGTAGCTTTTGAAAACAGAGGGAGTAGAAGAAATATACCAGTTGAACTATAGCTTGAATGGTGTAGTGGGCAGAGTGCAAGCTGGTTAGTGGAGGATCAGGTGTTCAGTCCAACCCATGGGCCATCACATGACACCAGGAAGGGCATCCAGTGATAAGGTACAACACACTTCAGTGAAGTCCACTGTACAGTGACAGCGGCTGAGACCATGAAGATGGGAGTGCATGTTGTAAATCAGCATTAAATAATAGTAAGTTATTGTTTCAAAAATATTTCAAGTGGAAAAGCTCAGTTGTCCAGGATACATGCCATCCAGATAACCTTGGAAGTAGTTGTGTGTGGACAGTTAGAGTTATAATGTACTCAGTAATTTGTGTAGAATCTCTCACTTTTTACTTGTGAGTGTTAATTTGCAGCAGTGTTTCTCTGGGTTTAAATTAGTTATGTATTGGAATTTAAGTGGCACTGCATTGATCGTTTGACAGTCTTAAGGAACTGATATTTTTTAAGTCTGTATGCTAATACTTTCTTTTTTTTTTTAAATAATCGAATTGGGTAACTGTTGTGTAATACAGTATTGTGTTATTTGATTTTACTTGTAATTTTCTTTTTGTAATGTACTAGCTATTTCATTAACCCTGGTCAGGTAGAGGTGGGTTTGAGATACCCACCCGCCTTGTCCCATTTTCTAGTTCATTAACTTCCATATACTCGGGAGCCATGTTCTCAGTAGCTTCCTAACTTTGTGTATCCATGCAAGGGGTGAGGGAGTTACTTCAAGTTCTCTCTCCATTTCTGCAGTATAAGGGTGGTTTTATATTTTAGGGGTCTGTGAGACCCACATCTACCTGAGCCGTGTTGGGTTTTTGTTCTCCCTGATTGCAGATGTGAATGCAGTGTCTGGCAGCCCCTCTTCACACCATGAAACACCATCCCATACCAAGCTCTGGGACCACTTGAGCAACCATTCATTTTTTTGTTTTTAATTTGTATTTACTGTTTTACTGTTTTTTCTATTTTTTTTTTCAAAAATTTGTAAAAAATATAAATATGTTTACTATGGTTACTGAAGGTGCTCTTTTGACTGGTCAGTGTACTCAGCATAAATGAGTAATAGATAAATAAGTAAATAAATTGTATGGTTCCTCTTCCTGTCGTGGATAAGAAAGTTCCCATAGTTTCTTGAATTCAAAGAAATTTATACAGTAGGTCTTACTGTAATAAAATATACCTTTGTAAATGTTTTTATTTCATATTCCAATATACAGCATATTTTACTTTTTCTTTTCAGATGTAAAGTGGAAGCCAAAGCTCTGCGATATAAACCCTAGACATTTCTTTTATATGTGTTGTATCCTGAAGATTATGATATTTCCATTTCATAGTGTACAGTACTTTATCTTGCCATGAGGTACAGTATGTAAGGTTCCTCATATAGTTAAACCTGGTAGATATACAGTACAGTCAACAAAGAAAATAAGTATCATTTATATCTTGTATGTGCAAAAGCACATGATAAAGCTTTCTGTGCTGCAACACAGTACTGTATTGTACTGTAATTGTACACAGGAACATGGACTATTTTATATTACTTTAATTCATTCAAAATAATGTGCATTTAGTGGTTGTTGTAGTTACTCAGATTTAACACATACAAAACTTGCAGATTTTTGTCAAACGTTTCGCCTCCACTACTTCCCTTGTTGACTGTATTGGATCACTTGTTAGTATATTTATCAACACAGCGAGATGCAGTATGCTCTTGGAGAGTATGAAATTGGTAGATACAGCAGTTCCAGCTTTTCCCTATGTTGCAAGGTGAGTAAGAAAGCGGTCATTGAGACATGTTTCAGGCCACAAACTATTTAGACTTCCTTCAGCTAAACAAAATTGTATGTGACTGTGGTCAGAATAATATAAGTTGCCAAGCGCATCCTTAGTAACAAAAGAATTTACATTGTTCAGTTTTTGGACCATACAGCTTGGTTGGTGGAAGCCATGGAGACTGATTAGAGTATGTGTTACATATTTGTTTTCAAATTGCATGGTATTGTAAATAATTTGTTTTATGAATTCCTCATTACATACCAGCAAAGTTGGAGCCTGTCTGTCATGAGTAATTCATGTCTATTGAGCAGTTTATGCTAAATATCACTTTACAAGTCTTTCCTCTTAATGGTGTCTCAAGTATCACAGGACAGCCAGCTGTAGCCAAAAATCCATAAAACCCAGTCATAAATGGATAGTGAGGATGCACACCACATTTTCTGTTTACTAATTAGAGTTGCTTAGCCTTGGTCCCCTGTACAGTACATTACAAGGAAGTGACAGGTAACAGGATTTTTATTTGCTAAATCATTTATTTACTCATTCGGGTGCTGCAGGTTAAGGTAGCACCTCCTCCAGTGCTACCTCAACCAGATTCAAGACACTTTGCAGGGTTGTCCAGCAGTTATCCTAAAATTCTTAATTTCAGTTAATCTGTGTATAATACAGTACTGTTTTACTTAACTGCTGTTTATCAGGACGTTGTCATTTAGTTTTCATTTTATTGCAAACAAGCTACATATCAAGTGCCAGTATTTATTATACTAGTAACATGATTAGGGTGTCATCATCATCATCATCATAGCTCAGTTTCCTGTTACAGTATTCCAGTGCAATATGTAGCATTCAGAAATATGAATAGGTAAACACAGAATTGGAAGCTATCAGCAGAATGCTCTGTGCAGTGTCATGCAACCGGGTTTTTGTCTGCATCAAAGGGTTTCATGTAATTGTGAGGCTCATTAATAGTTTTAACTACACTGTACTTCACATGGGGTTATGTAAGACTGGATGTTGCCATTTAAAGTGAATAATATTTTCTTGGCCTTGTAATGTACTTTTTCCCTAAGAAATTGGCAGGTTGCCACAGTACATTTGTGACAGTGATGTGAAGAGGCAAGGTTGCATCAGCCATTACAGCCACACCTCCACACACCCTACCTCGTATGTCATTCACCCTGTACAGTATTCAAACACTACCCTTCAATATGTATGTGACTTGTTTTTGGATCTGATAATACTAATAAGCTACCTTTCTTCAGTTTTTTCAGTCACAAAGGACCCTTTGCTGAGCTGTTGTTACATAGTATTGCAGCACTACCTTTCTCAGTATGTATGCTGCTATGTACATGCTGTATATATGTAAGTATATGTATACTACAATGTGTATATGTATGTGTTTTCACAAACAACAAAATTTTTCAAATTCAGCTATGTTAGATTCAGTGCTAATGAGCCATTATCACATACTGGAACAGTGTCCTTCAAAATTATATGCCCATGCTTTTAATAACTAACACATTCTTCAAACTTTTCAGCCACTAGGAACACTGTGCAGGTAGCTTACCCTGCACAGTATTGGAACCTTGCATGTATGTACCAGCGATGCATATATGTATGTATGTTTTTTATTCATTATGAATGTGCAGTCATTAACAAATAATTCAGTATTGTTCAAGCTTTTCAGCAACATTGGAACTCTAAGGTGTGGATTTGTGTTTTAAAAAATATGTTACCCAGAATACAAGGTACAGTATGGTGAAATGGTAATGATTTAAGTATTTTTCTTGTATAAACTAGTAAGGAACAGTGGAAATTGTTGGTGACGAAGACCTTTGAAGCATTTTCATCAATCACTGTGTATTATAGTTTGCTGTACCTTAGCTTGTGTGCCTTGTCTTTGTTTTAATTGTTTTTTTACCTTATCATTACCTTATACCTTTTGCCATTTTCAGTACAGTGTCTGTTATGTGTCCATCTTTTGAGTTAGTGCCATATGGTAAGTCCCTCCTAAACTTAATAAAATCATGTCGAGGTAACAAGAATTAAATACGATATACAATGCCATCAGACTGAAGGCATTAAAATGGCATAGGTCATAGATAGAAGGTGGGGAGGTGTTAATTCTAACAAGTTGAGGTGGACCAAGTCAGTTTATATAAAGTTAGATGTTCAGATTATGATTACACTATATCAAGGTGGACTAGATGAGATTACAACAACACATCCCTAGTTAGTTTATCCTGTATTAAGATGACATGGATTAGTTTACATTATGTGGGCTAGTTTCTGTTAAGGTGAACTAATTTAGCTCACATTAAGGTTGAATCAGACTAGCCCAGGGGTCAGCAGTTCAAAAGATCAAGAAGAGACACTGCTTTCAGCAATAACACTGGTGTCCAAAACTGCTCGTAAAAATTACGAGGTAGTCAATACTCGCATCTTTATGTTGCTGTGCCGGAAAATCATACTTACATATTGTGTTAATACTGCTACTAGCAGTTACAGTGCTTAAAGAAATAAAACATCATATTCTAATCACACTAAGGTACATTCTTTACTCTTTTCATCATTCACAGCCAGGATGAATCCATGTTAATCTAACAGAAGGTTGTTTCTTACTTTCAAATCAAACTGGCCTAAGATCATTATACACATTGTTCATTTCTGGCTAATTTTTCTACTCTGTACTGAGAAATGCTATCTGTATATAGACGGTTCCTGTTCACACTTATTTATGATGAAGCACAGAGCCTTACAGTTCTCCTCAAAGAGATGTAGGTTGCTGACTCCTGGACTAGTTCTCTGTTAAGTGGTTGATGTCAGATCATGATAGCTCAGAGCAAATCATGTCCTGGCACTCTGAGTCTGGCGGAGGATGGGCAATACTCAGCGTACTCCTCCCAGGTGCAGCCTGCGGGTGTGCAGCACTCAGCAGTAATGGATGAGGCATGGCGACGGTGACGGCTGTGGCGACCTGGCCCAACCCACGTTGTCACCAGCAGGCTTGCTTGTTGCACACTCATGAAAGGTGGCCTGCAATTGGGGCATGTTGTCAAGATGGATTAGGTGCAAAGAGGTACAGGTAATCTTTAAAAATGTTTAGCTTAAAAGACAAGAAAAGGAGAGTGCAGGATCTTCCATATTGCAAAAGCAGGCTTTAGTTATGACATCTTCAATATTTCTTTTGTGTATCTTTACCGTGACAGTACCTGGTGTAGGTCTCCTGTTGGCCTGTGTCTGGTGCAGAGGGACTGATCTCAATTCTGGTGGAGGGTAGACTTACTGACACGCCTCTCACTTCCTTCCCCAACCCTCCCTCACCCATCTCACTTGTCTCACTCTCACCCTCATTGTCTGTGGGAGTAAAAAGTTAAAAATAATGGATGCATAAGGCTTTTGAAGGTGATTCCAGCACTCTTAACAAAATATGCTGTCAGTAATTGTACTTATCCTGTAGGCTGTGTGCGTAGAAATGTATGCTAAGTGAGATTTTAGGGTAAATGTATGTGCAGTGTATACAGTATTTCAAACCACTTTCCACCAGGGATGTACTGTGGTCTATTCTTCACTGATTTATGAACTTAGCCTCAGGCCCTCCTAGACTGAAAGTAATTTCAGACTGCATGTTACTAAAGTATTTAATCAGCAGCCTAATTTTAAGTCAACTTTAAATGGTGTTTTCCTTTCCAGTCTGTCTATTGCCAGGCACACTAGACTGTGAGGAGGTAGCCATAGATGAATTGCCTCCTTGTCACTCTTCCTTCTGCCATCAGATTGCACTCCCTTCATCTTACCACCTTTTTTTCATATATCTTGACTAACTTACCATTTTTATTATACTGTTTTCAGTTTTATTTGACCTAAAAATGCCATGTCTAGATCTTGAATGCAGAGTAGTGACAAGTAGGTTAGCAGTGGATAGTGATGCTAGTCAAGAAAAAGGTCTGTGGAAAGATGTAGACACAGTATTGTCTTTCTCTTACTGAGGTACGTGAAACAAGGTGCAAGATATTGGGTATCTGAGCTAAGTTATGGGGAAAAAAGTTTAATACAGTAGTTAGATCTGCTGTACTCAAAATTTTACCATCTACAGTACCAACCATTCTTAGTAAGGCAGGGTTCATGGTGAGGCGGTGGTGGCGGTGTTGATGGTGCCTGTGAGCGCTTGTGGCGGCCCTTGAGGGAGTTGGGGGGTGGGGGTGACCTACGGAACACGTCTTTGCCACAGATAGCTTCCAGGTTGTGCCGCAGCCTAAAGCGACACAGCTGCAGCCGCTCCTCACCCCACAGAGCTGCCCACTCTGCCTCTGTCCTGGGTGCAGAGCGGGGCAGACTATCGGCTGTATTATTTACCCATTGAGCCCAGGGACATCTTATTCATTATATTCTCATCATCTCCACGCCACATTATTCAGCCACTGCTTTTCTAAAATGCTCTAAATACAGGGTGGTTCATAAATAATGCAACCCATTTATGTTTTACAAGGATGGTTCAGCATTACCAGTGACACCTTACATAATTTTCTACTTCCCATAACTCCTCTCTTGAGTTTTATTTATTTTGTTTTATGTTTGCCTGTTGGATAATATTGTCGTAAGGCAGTCAGAATATCATCACTCATCACAAAACCACTCTGAGCCATCCCCACAGCATGTGAGACTGGAGCGTACTATACTCGTATGTGGACCACCCCGTATATTAGTACCAGTAACGTGATATACCTAAAGACTGTAGTAGTGCCCCAGCTATTCCCAAATGTTCCATGACCTTAAAATGATCATCTGTCCCAAAAATGCATGTTATCCCCAAAATTAACTAGTTGTTTCTGAAATATTTCAGGTGTTCCCAAAATGTTCCACTTGCCTCAGTAATTCGAAAATATTAAGCTGTTCCAGCATTCTCCCAGAATGCCACAGCCTTCCTTAAAAATCTCCATATTTTTACTAAGTGCAGTATTAAAATTAGTTTCTTAGAATGGCCCAGATTAATCCCTACTTTATTGTGTGCATGTGTACGTGCATGCCACCAATCTGACCATCCAATCACTCTTCCTCTTTCCCATCATTATCATCATTATCCTCCTTATCATCATCATCATTGTCATCATTATCCTCCTTCTCCTCCTCCACATCATCATCATCCTCTTCCCCCACCTAACTGTGCCGATACTCACCTGTCTTCAAGTTGCTGCAGAAGACTAGGCTGACTGGCGTGACAGAGGGGCAGAAGCAGGGTTACCGCAGCCACTGCCACCACCGTCACCAGCTGCTGAAGTGAGAGGTGAGAGGGTAGGATGCAGTGAGAGGTTAGAGTTAGGATGCAGTGAGTGGTGAGAGGGTAGGATGCAGGAGAGGTTAGAGTAAGGATGCAGTGAGTGGTTAGAGGTTAGGATGCAGAGAGGTTAGAGGTTAGGATGCAGTGAAAGGTTAGAGGTAGGATGCAGTGAGAGGTTAGAGGTCAAGGTTACTGCTAGATTTTTTTTTTTTTTTTAAGCACAGGGAAGATGTCTTGTTGTGGAAATGATGTTTTTCTAATATATTTCTGCTATCACTTCCCAACCACATCTTTGCTTTAAATCCCTCTCTCGGTCCTCACATACAATCCCCCCCCCCCCTCCTCTTTTTGTTCTTCCTCTCTTACATCTCTCCCCTCTCCCCCAACCTTTCTCCCTCCCTCTCTCCATTCCTCCCCGCCTTCACAAACTCCCTTGGGGCGTCACATAAATAATGCAACACTCAAACTTAGCTTCCTCTGATCCTCATTTGTTTTTTCCTGTTTTTCTTTACCCCTTTTCTGTGGTATATGTGGTTATTGCAGTTTTTTTGTTCTGACGGTTTGATATTTTATTTCCATATTATTATTATTATTGTTGTTATTGTTATATAAGTTGTAGTAGTAGTATAGTATTCATTATTATTATTATTATTATTATTATTATTATTATTATATAAGTTGTAGTAGTAGTATAGTATCCATTATTATTATTATTAATTATTATTATGATTATTATTACTATTACTGTATTATTATTATTATTACTATATACGGTAAACTGTTATTATTATTATTATTATTGTTATGTGTGGTAGGTGGGGGCGCTCACCATCCACTCACTCGATGTAGCGCTGCTTTGGGTGTCTGCCCTTTCCTCTCTTCCATCCTTCCTCTTCTGTCTTTCTTTCCTTCACCCTTTCCTCTTTCTTCTGCCTTCAAGTGACGTTACACTTCCAACTCTTTCCTCTTCCTTCTGCCTATGGGTAACTCTACACTGAGTGACAAGAGAAATGGTTTCCTGTACACCAGGAAACTATTTACTACGCTGGGTGGTTAACCATATAACCAAATTATGGCGCCTGGTGGTTTAGTGGGTTATTAAGGTGCTCCAGTCGGATTGGGCCTGTGTAGGTTTTTACCTAAGGTGGTTGGGGTTTATTGCTCACGTAATGCCTCTCAGGGATGAGTGAGGCTGGTCACTCATCTTAAATGTCAGGACCAACTTGTCTAGCCCCGGGTTCCTACGCTCCTCATGGTGCAACATATGAGTGGATGATGGATGGATGGATTAGTATCAGTATTACTTATTACTGTTGTCAGTGAATTAGGAGGTACTGACAAAATCACTTCACTACGGGGTTGCACAGTATCCATGGAGGGAGAGTGGCAGCAACAATAAGACTCCCCTGTGCTAGCCAAGCACGAATGAGAAGGGGATATAATGAAAGCAGTGTACTCGTATGTGGAAGTTGTAGTGCTTTCTTGGATGCGTTTGTGTATCAGTGTGTATATTGCCTGGTATAATGACGTATCAGTGTATCTTACCTGGTATAACGACGTGACGTATCAGTATCCTGCCTGGTATAATGACGTATCAGTGTATCCTTCCTGGTATAATGACTGAGTGTATCCTGCCTGGTATAATAACTGAGTGTATCCTGCCTGGTATAATGACGTATCAGTGTATCTTACCTGGTATAATGGCGTATCAGTGTATGCTGCGCGGTATAATGACGTATCAGTGTATGTTGCGTGGTATAATGACGTATGAGTGTATCCTGCCTGGTATAATGACGTATGAGTGTATCCTGCCTGGTATAATGACGTATCAGTGTGTATCCCGCTGGTATAATGACGTATGAGTGTATCCTGCCTGGTATAATGACATGAGTGTATCCTGCCTGGTATAATGACGTATGAGTGTATCCTGCCTGGTATAATCACATATTAGCCTGTATCCTGCCAGGTATAATTATTTTCGCTGCGTTGGAGAGAGAGAGAGAGAGAGAGAGCGTAGGAGGGCATGGTTTTAAACAGCCATCCTGAGTAACCCTTTCATACTTGTTACAACACCTAGGAATATTATTTAGTCCAACACCAGGTAATTTGGCTCAGTTGAGAGAAATCCTACCGTTGAAATTATTGAATAACATTAAGTAAACGTAAAATCAAATAGCGTATACACTGAATACTTAACAATAGCACATAAGACTTAGAAAATGCTCTGGCAGACGTCTCTAAACTTCATTAAAACTCCCCCGCAGACAATAGCGGTGGTGTGGCTCCAGAAAATTAATAAGTGGCGCAATTTGGACTATCTCAGGACTTGGGAGCAAAACAGCGCGTCCTTGATCATTTACGCAGCGTCCGATATTTTTAGTTGGTTTACAATATATTTTTACACTTTAATGTTGCATTGGTATTAATGTGATAGTTTGCGTGTGTGTG
>JAGKTI010017259.1:0-18667 GCA_018397915.1 Birgus latro | reverse complement strand
GCATGAAAAAATTAAATTGCAAGCAGGAAATTATGATTAACATTTTTTGTAATTTTTTAACACATTTACAGCATGATGAAAACAGGTTAGGCATGAAAATCTTTATGGTAAGCATAGGTTAGGTTAGGACAGGACAGGACAGGACAGGATAGGATAGGATAGGATAGGATAGGTTAGGTTAGGTTAGGTTAGGTTAGGTTAGGTTAGGTTAGGTTAGGTTAGGATCGGACATGAAATTCACTGCCTTTCTCCTTTTTCATAGCTGGTGCACTTAAAAACCATGCATGAAAAAATTAAATTGAAAGCAGGAAATTATGATTAACATTTAGGGTAATTTTTTAACACATTTACAGCATGAAAAGAGGTTAGACATCAAAATCATTATGGAAATCATCTTGCACACAGTTGATGTATGAGATTAATGATATGGAAAGAACAAAACAAGGAATTTTGATGAAGTTAGGGTACTTACGAAAAAGAAGCCGCCAGGTGAGTAAACCAGGTGAGTCCTGATGTATACCTCGCTCTATCATCTCAGACTTTGACACGAAGAAATTGCACCACACAACCTTCGCAATACACAATCACCAGCACTTTTCACCAACACTTTCCACAACGTTTTTTTAGCATAACTGGGATCACATCACTTCACTGCACTGTACATAACAGTAAATTCCCGTGTGGTCTAGTGACGAGTCCTGGAGCCTGAACTCAGCAGCAGCTTTCAGCTCTGTTCCACGTACCAAGACACCAGCAGCACTTTGTTGTCGATACCAAATCAGCGTGGATCGGTTGATGTCTGCATACTTAGGACTAAACATCACCTTCCTCTCCACGTTTCGTTTGGTCTTCGAAGCGAAATCAGCCGTGTACTGCTGTAGTTTGTCTCGGGACTTCTTGATATCAAACAAGGTGGAGCGAGGGAGATTGAATTCACGACGAATCCGTGATGTCGGCCACCTGGCGTCCATCTTTTCCAATACCCTTCCCTCTTCTTCTCCAGAGTCAGAACCACTTTCTTCCTCTTCTCAGGTGGCAGGGCCATCATCACACATGATGAAGAAGGTGAAGAGCAGCATCAAGCCCTGTAGGAGGTAGGGTATCACCACAAAAGCAATCACTTCGGCCGCCATTGTCGGAGCTGTTCACGAGGCAGGAGCTGAGTGGGAAATGGGACCGACAGAGAGGTGCCATGCGCGTAAACACAGCCGATCGGCCCGCGCAGGAAATTCAACCTGACGCGGTCCAAAAAATTCGAAATTTTTTCGATTTTTTCCAAATTTTTTGGCATTTTGGGGGTTGGGCAGCCCATGATATCCGAATAATGAGGGTGTTCGAGTATTGGACATCCGAATAATAGAAGGATTACTGTATATATATATATATACAGTATATACTTTTTCAAGATTAGGAGAGACCCTATGGACAGGGGTTAAAAGCGTTAGGCTTATTCCTGTTAATACTAAAGCTTCCCTCAACTGTTCAGAATCATAAGACATTTGCTAGAACAAAGTACCTTGATGCATCTCTTGCAATGAAAGGGTTAAACTGTAAATGATGACATACACTACTGTACATTATGTATGATACCAACAGGCAACCGCAACATATAAAAAAAAGCAGGATTTATGGATTATCTTAACCTTGCCACCCACCAACCCACTTTAACGTGGATACTGACCCAACATATGCCCCACTTTCTTTCATTCACACTGTACCCCCCCTCCATCCTCCATCCTCCCCACCACAACCACCACCCTGTATAAACAACAACCATTTCCCTCCTACCCATCCCTGTGAAGACTGTCATGGACCAGTAGTGGCAAGAGAATGAAAGAGAAAATGTTTCTGTTTCTGCACACAACTGACAGTTTCTCATACCAGATTTTGCTGTTTTTGTTCATCATCTTCACACCACAGTAACATCAGCAGACTCCCTGCTTCAGGGTCACTTCCCTCTTCATGCACTCATATTCACATCTCTCAGTTTGTCTTCCATTTACTCAGTGAACAATTTCAATGACATGTCTCCATATAAAAGACTGCCTCATTCCTTATCATCCAGACCTTTTTTTTGCCCTTCTAGGGATGAAGTGAGATATGATTCAGGAAACAAGAACTGAGCCACAACAGGAGGAGGACTATTAACAACAAGCACAGTGAATACAGTGATTAAGTAAAAGTTTTATTAAAAAAAACACCAGTATATTTCCTCAGAGTTAAGAGACATGAAAGAGAAAGCACAAAAGAGGGAGAACTATCAACAGCATACCCATTTACAACACTCAGTTAAAAGTTGCTACAAAAACCTCTCCAATAACCTAAGAATTGCAAGACGTGAAATGGTATGAAAGAGGGAGAACTATTAACCCTATGAGATTCCGATGATGCGTTTTAGAGTCATTTCAAATCCATCTTCAGAGATTCCAATGATTCGTTTATGCGTCATTTTAAAATACTTTTGTAAAATATTCACCATAAATTGCGTTTACTTGTCATAACAAGGAGACTCGGGCATGATGACGCGGAATGCTTGCTCTGTGCATGGCAGGCAGTAGTTTTGTAGTTTTGCATTGTTTAAACCAGATTTATATATCTGTTTTTCTTGCTGAATATTTTCTATGGCAAGGTATAAAAATTGACTTGTTTATGCGTCAAGATACTTTTGTAAAATATTCACCATAAATCGCATTTACTTGTCATAACAAAGAGACACGGGCTTGATGTCACGGAATGCTTGCTCTGTGCATGGCAGGCAGGAGTTTTGTAGCTTTGCATTGTTTAAACCAGATTTATATATATGTTTTTCTTGCTGAATATTTTCTGTGGTAAGGTATAAAAATTCATGGTTTCCGCCTAATTTCGTCATTTTGACTTTTTATTTTCGTTGTTTTCCTTTCTTGAAAAATACTACGATAAAGTACAACTGTTCAGCTTCAAAATATCACCACAACCAGCATCCTATCATAAAAACTTTACTTACTTTGACTGATAAAATAAAATGATCGCAAAGCGAATATGCGGCCGAGACTCATAAAAATATATACATCTTTTTCCTTTCACTTTACCGCGGAATAAAATACAGAAATAATCACATCTATGTATCATTATAAAGGTAATCTACTGTAGTTTTGCATGGTTAAACCAGATTTATATATCTTGATTAGTTTTTTTTTTCCGAATATTTTTGTACGACAAGGAATAAAATTTTTGGTTTTCACTTAACTTCAACTTGTCATTTTGACTATTTATTTTCTTTATTTTCCTTTTTTGAACATGCTACAATAAAGTACAACTATTCATCTTTAAAATGACACCAAACCCAACATTCTATCTTGAAAAGTGTATTTACACAGAGCAATCAAAGAATAATATTGCAGAACGAAGATGTAAGTCAGTGCGAGAGCAGCCGACTGTAGCATAGTCATAATCTTGTTGGCCCAGAAACCTGATAGGGCTAACAGCATGCCCAGTGAATGCAGTGATCAAATTAAAACATTTCAACAAAAACACCAGCTTAATCAGAGATGAGAGATATGCAGCAGCAAGCAAGTAGCTAAAATAAAGTGTAATAACAAAAGACTAACCAATTTCCTCAGAGTTGCGAGACATGTGCATCACAGCATTGGCCAACCTACAGAACAGTGGAGGGGGCAAGGACGGGTCACGGGTGGGTGGAGGAGGATCCATGTACAGCCTCCAGCGTGACGTCATCCCCTTCCTGGAGCAAAATTGGGAGGCACTCACCACTGCTGCCAGACGCTCCACACAGTCCTGGCACACAACGGTAAAAAAAAACAAAAAAAACTGCTACGGTATTCATTCAGCTTTCACCTGCCACAACTAAGCCACTCCCTTTACTTGAATTCTAAGTCATGTCTGGTAACATGAATTTCAGTAAGATTTTGTTGTGAAGAAGGAATGAGTCTTCTTGGTTACTAGTTAAATCTGTCCTCTGGTCTGACTATATTTGGCCACCAACTAAGCTTGAAGGTGTTAGGAAACTTTGTCATGCAAGAAAAAAAGTTGCGTAACCCTTTGAGATTCCGATGACGCGTTTTCGAGTCGTCATAAATCCAGCCGTTGAGATTCTGATTACTCGAAATCGAGTCATCCAAAATAATATATATTTTTTTTGCATGTTTTCCATCCTGTCTGGCCTTGTTCCACATACACTATCCTGTTTATTCTTTTCCAACTATTTGTTTTTACCATGATGAGTACATCAGGTAGATATGCATAATAAATATGTTTTTACCATGAATAACATCGATATTACCAGCATGGATATTTGCCAGTGTGACAGCGATAGCTTTTGCTTATCTCTGTGAAAACTAACATAAATTGCCAAAACCTATATATCAATAGAAAGGGAATTTACTGTAGATTGACATGGTGCTATCATATTTTACGTAACTCTAATACTTATTTTTTTACAAATATTTTTCTACAGAAGGGTGAGCGATCGTCTTATTGGCCTTTTAGCTATTGGCCTTTTTCGACCATACTACGATAAAGAGCAACTATTCAGCTTTAAATCAGTACCACATTCACTAGTCTGCCATACAAAATTAGTGTACAGCGGCCGATTAAGTACAAATATCGCAGCGCAATGAGCGCCTGGCTGTATCTGGCACAGACACAATCGGCGTAGGGCTGAAAATCTCAAAGGGTTAATTATATGGCAGCATTTACTACAGCTATCTGTAGTTTATGAAATTTTTTCTGAAAAGTACAATATGTATTCCAAACCAAAGACCCATACTTGGCATCTGAAATTAGGAATAGTCCTAATATATAATGTACTCTTTTTTTTTTAATATTTTTCTCATCATATCATAACCCAGTGTCCATTCCACATCAGACTGGAACATCTGAAAATACAGATCTCATCCTAAATCAAAATTGCACCTACCCACCCTCCAGCTACAGCGTGTCCTGATGAAAGAAGTGGACACATATTTCACAGTGGAAGAGACAGGTGTGAGTGGTGAGCCTACACAGCACCATCCTTATTTTGGCCTCATCACCTCAGACCTGACCCTCATCAGACCCCTGGTGGACGCCCCGGGTGGGTGGCGCTCTCCTCTCACCGGCTCCTGTACGTACTGACCCCCCGCCTCGCTCTTCCTCACCCCTCACACCGCAGTGGTTCATTTCACTTCACCTCAGTAAAGTTACATCACCATACAGAAATTGAATGCAGACTCGAGTTTCAAGATTTCTTTTTAACGTGGAAAGTCTGTGCTTTTAAAAGGTTTTATTACAAATAATTTAAATTAAAATACAGTAATCGGTAATTTTCTGGCTATCATATTAAATAATTTTATTGTACCAAGTTTACTTGAATTTTTTGCACAGAGAAAGGAATGTCATAAGCTGTTTAGAGGCTTCTTCAGAGAAGATATATAATTACTGGATTATCTTAAAAGGCACAAATTTCCATGGAATATATTGTTTTCCTTAAATTACATTAATATTTGACAAGGTCATGCACTGGCTTTTGTATAAGTACATAACAAATTGCTGCGAATATTTAATATATCCAAAAATAACTCCCTGCCTCATGATCCTACGTTTCTTCTGCCTCTGGTCATAAGACCCAGCACTACTATTAAATGTATAACCTTCCCTCCACAACCAGAGGATGAGTCATGTAGCTCTGTAATACCACAAACATATGAAGTGTGCATTGCCACAAATTGTATTTTTCATTATTACACCAATGGATATAAAGTTCTTGGATATAGGTGTCTTACTAATAATCATGAAAATAACACTCCTTTCACCTTCAAAGTTTATTATAATCACCTAATTGTGGTGCACCAGCATTGTGTCAGGCAGAGGGAGTTAAAAAAGAAAAAGAAAAAAAGTCTGCTGTTCAGATCTCTGTGAAAAATGTTTTGGATACACCCATGTAGATTTACATGTCAAGGACCCTGAACTTGTACAGTAAAGAAATACTGTAGTTACATAGATAGCAGAGGTGAGTAGTAATTTTCTGCTTTGGTAGCAGTTTTACAAAAATGCAGAGTGAATATGATTGAAAGTTGAGTCATCATTCACTGCTTTACATCTTCATGTTGACAGGCTTCATGTTAATACTGTATTCAAAAGCATTCTTCTGTTAAAGCTTTGAAACTAATCCATCTGTGATGCTTTTTTGATACTGCTGCAAGTGATGTTTGATATACTATTGTACTCTCTCCCAACAGATGCAAAATTTGAGAATGCTGTTATGCAGATGTATATAACCATGCCTGATGTTTGACAGCAAAATATGTTTTCAGCTTGTGCAAGAAAGAGTGGGAAACTCCAGCTGCACATATTACTGTTGTTTTGAAATACTAACATACAAAAAAAAAAAAAAAGTGTTGGTATGTATGTAGTTGCTGTCAGCGAAAATTTGGTAACAGTGCACTTGGACAAGACTCTGGGACTAGATATTGAACTTCATAATAATCAGATAATTTTATTCGATCTCACCAAGCAGTTTATGATAATGGAAACTATGATACAGTTAGGAAAATGTAAACATATGGAACATGTTACAGTAGGATATGGTAAAACAAGTTTACTACTCTGACACTGAATTTTTGACAAAAGTTTGCTCTGGCTTCTCAGTATAAAGATTTCTCTTCCTGTCAGCCAGGTTTGGTTGTTGAGTGTGCAGAGGGTTCAAAGTGCTTGCACCTGCATTCCTGTATATAGTGTGTGGGCAGAATTACCTGGTGTAGCTGACTTATGGAAGAAAATTTGCATGAATGAAGACCAGATTAAAACAAACTTATATCCTACCATTCATTATTCTCATGTGTTGACCTTGCAAAAACAGGAGTAATGTTTGACATACATGAACATTAAAATTAAATGTACTGTATTTTTATATCTTACTGTATTTCATTTTAGTACTGCATTTGATATTCCTGTACTACCCTGAAGCAGTGGTGCTGTTCAGATACCAGATGAAAAATGTATACTGCATATTGATAAATTCTTTAGAGTAAATAATGAACATTGGTATTTATATAATGCTGGATGCCCATGCCATTTGTAGGATGAAAATTTATTTGAATTTAAAAAGAGTAGCCTCAGAATGAAAGCTTCTCAGAAAAATTTAAGATAAAAATAGGAACCAAGTACATGGAAAGCAACTGAATATTGCTGTAAGCTACTGAGAAAAGGTACATAAAATTACCTTAAGTGTAAACTCCTGATATGCAGTACAGTACAGCTCAGGAAATAATTCTGCTGTATGAATGCACTTCAAATGAAATGTAATTCTTGAAATATCTACAGTACATAAATGCAGAGCCTTTACAGTTATCTCAGCAAGGCCAACACTGACAGACTGAGTGTTTTTAGTCCCAGAATGAGAGCAGTTTTAGCAGTTGTGAGCATCTGGTACGAGAGCTGGTGTGAGGAAGAAGAGGGGGGTGGGGAGGGTCTGGGGGGAGAACGTCAGGAGTCCGGTAAGGTTGCCTGCTTTCCTATACCTGCCATAGTTCAAGCTTTGTTTATTTATTTCATCATTGTTTCCTACTGCATAGTTATCATGGCAGTGATAGGTTAGGTATGCTACCCAAATGAAATGCTTGCCCCTTGTGCTCTGTTCCCTCAGTTCCATGTACAGCATATTTCCATTACATTTATACCTTGGCCCAGTACATTCAGTCCTGAAATGTCAGGTATTATATTCACAAGTATACATTAGTGCTGTAAGGCTGCTTGTTGCTTGTAACATGCTTGGTGATGCAGATATTAAAAAATCCAAATCCTTCCCTTTAATATTACTACTGTAAATCCACATCCTTCCCCTTAATATTGCTACTGTATGTAAATATTCATATACAGTGACTGCCAAATTTATTATACTTCACCCCCAAAAGTCATACCTATCTTAATACTGGAGCTTTAGCTTATCCTACAGTGTATGGCCGTTTCATCTGACATATTCCCTTCCTAAGAGTTAAAAAAAAAAAATCCTAAGTTATCTATAATTCACAAAAGTAACCCAGATATAGAGTACAGTCAGTCCAGAGAATGTATACACCATTTGTTCTAAGTTTGTCCATACTTTTGGTATGTCATGTTAGTTAGTTATGATAAATAACTAAAGCATCATATTTTGTTGACAGTAGAAAGGCACGTTAGCATTCCTAGATGATTGTTACCCTGAAGTGACTGTATCTTCCTCACCTGTTTTTGTCATGCTTGAGCAATAATAAATGCTAATTGTTGTTTCAGAGTATTGTAATGCTTACATAAATATGTATTCCAAATGGAAATAATTTTCAGCTTTTTGCATTATAAAAATCAGATTGTCTGTGTCTGTCTATGCATGTGAATGGCATGTTCTGAAATTCATACGTATCCTAATCTAAGGTGAAAGTGATTCTGGCAGTATGCACAGTCTTATTATACATTTTACCCGAGACTCTGCAGTGACAAGTATACAGTATGAAATTTTGCCAAAACCAACAGTTAGGTTTTATTATGCACCACATGTATGAAATATGGTAAAATTTATCAAAAATTGGTATAAAAGCTACAAAAATTTAATTTTGTAGGGTGTCCTTTTTTTCTTTTCTTTTTTTTCCAATAACTTGTCTCAGTTTGATGTCCTGGTGAATGGAGAGATTAAAATTAGTAGATTTAAGTATCTCATCATCATCACCTCTGATGCTTTTCCTCCACCTGGAAGATTGCTGTGAAAGTACTGTACCAGTACTGCCTCCAGGCAACTGCATCCTGACATCCTCCAGTCACTCTCAATTATCCTTTGTCCTCTTCCTTTTCTCTCACCAGGATTCTGTTCCATTGTATCACACCACATATGGTCATCCTTTTCCAGTTTGACTCCTCAAAATCACTCACAAACTGGTACTCTTTCCATAAGCATTCTCTTGAATATGTCCATACCTTCTAAAATATTTCTCCTTATCCTTTCATCAGTTCCATATTTTACTCTTATTGCCCCTTTTATTCACTCCTGTTACCTTGGTCCATTCGTCCTCCTTATGTTTGCTGCTGTTCTGAACAAACGCATCTCTATTCCCTGAAGCTGAGAAAGTTTTCTGTCATTCACAGTCAGGGTTTTGCTCTTATGAGAAGTTCAGAATCAGCACACATTTACACAAAGATCTTTTCACCTTCAGACTAACCATCTTACTTTTCAAAATAATACCAACTCTTACCACACACTCTGTTTTATCATGTTTGTACAACACAGTTCCCATATACCTAAGACTAACTACCTCCTCAGGCAACTGACCACCTATCAGTACTCTGTTGTTGGTTACGCTTTATCTCTCTCCTTTACACTACTATGTAGGCACTGACACGGAGCCTAACTTGTGGTGCTGCTGGGCACCCTGGGTTGAGCAGCTGCAGCATCCACCTAGGAGCCAAACCTCATATTTCCCCTCCCCTGCCATGGGAAGGACCCTGGTCCACCCATGGTGAGGCTCTGTCTGCCACAAAGGGGAACTAGTTCCCTACACAGTTTAGGTAATGTACTGTACCTGTAGGATGGCCCCACAGAAGCATTTGCTTCTTACATGTGGTTGATGGATCTGCTAGGCCAGATAGACTCGGGTTAAGCATCAACAACAACAACTGAACAATTTTCACAGTATGGTACTCCTTCCTTTTAAACATTATTTTTCTTGTATTTAAATCCACTCAGTTTCCTTTTTGTGCATATCCTTTCAAACTCAGTGTGCAGATCTCATTCATTTTCTGTCAGCACCATGCATCATCAGCATCTAGACAGTATATACATTTACCATTGAAATGCTATACAGTACTTCTAATGCCTGCTTCCTTTATTTTCAACTTGGTTGCCCTGCCGATGTGCAAATTAAACAACGAAGGCAACATAGCACATCCTTGCTGAATATCTATTTTTATCCTTGCTTCATATCTACGTTTATTGTGAATGTTACACTATGTTTCTTTCCCAAGTTTACACATGCTGTACTGCTCCCATAAGGCAATTTAACTTCACTCATCAGATTCCCTCTCGCACTTGCCATAATCTTTCCCAGTCCAACCTATCATGTACTTTTCAAAATCCAAGAATGCAGCTTCTTCAGTTGTGGAATAATATTTCACTGCTAGTATCCTAATTGTAAAACCAGTACCTTTCCCATATCTGGACTGAGCAGGGAGATAGGTCAAGATACCACAAGGAAAGTTGCCATTAGATGGCTCTCCATATGGTAGCATGGTCACTGGTCTCTAAATGTGAATACTTACAACTCCTATCGTATCTAAATCCATCTCATTTATTACCTGTCTTATCTTCTTTAATGTTTTCACTCCTGTTTTCTTCCATAAACATTTCCTGGTTTGTTCAAATAAAAGGATCCCCCAGTTATTCTTACACTTCATTACCACCTTTTCCTGCTTTCAAAGAAACTATAACTGACATTTCTCCAGTCATCCAACACCTTCCCAATACCTCATGACAGGCTGTGTTATGCCAACTACCTTTTCTCGTATAAGTGTAACATATTTTTCACTAATGTCATCTACACTTGCCAGTTTATGCATCTTCATTCTACTAGCTGTTATTTTTATTTCCTCTGTGTCAACTGGTCTTGCAGCACAGGCATACAGTACCAACACCCTTCTCCATACCCCATCTATTGCTTTTGTTTTATCTCCCACCATCAAATTGATGAAATGTTTCCTCTGTCTCTCAGTCATATCTGACTTATTCTTTGTCACACTTCCATTTGAACTCCAAACTTTACTTCCTATTCCTTTACTTACATTTATTCTGATAATCAAAAAGAGAGGTAAATGTGTAAAGGAAGTGGAGAAGAGAGTGGCTTATGGAAGAAAAAGTGGCTGGTTCTATGAAGAGCTACAAAACAGATATGTAAAGGCTACAAAAGAATTGGATGAAGGTGTGTTCAGATATATAAAGGCTACAAAAGAATTGGATGAATGTGTGTTCGTATTTTTATTAATACAGTATATGGTTATGAGACTTTTTTTTATATGGTATGAATGTGAGAAGTCAAGAGTGACAGCAGTAGAAATGGGACTGTTAAAAAAATGTTTTGTGGGTCATGGACAATGGTTAGGAAGAAACACCATAAATTTTGAAACATGCAGAGTGAGGAACTCTACTGATAAAAGAGCGTATAGGATGCCCTGGGACTTGACGTACATCTTCAGGAGATAATACCAGGGCTAATTTTGAATATGAAATGCTATATCAACACAGGTCGAATTCCAAACACAAGGTTTTCAGTATCTTTATGTCCATAGTGGTATAAAAATGACCCTTGTTACTATAACATTTCATACTTGGAATAGACTCTAGAATCAACTCCCGTACATCCTGTTTAGGAATGTGTGTACATGGTAAGGTTCTGAAGAGAAAATGGACATAGACAGGATGGTGAATAGGGTACAGCTGTTGGTTAGTAGTGTTCTTACATGGTAAGGTTCTGAAGAGAAAATGAGTTAGGTGGGAGGATGCATGTTTGACTTATTGGAAGGTGGAAGGATTTGGTGGATGAATGTGAGAAAACAAAAGGGAAGTTTAAGAAACTACAGAATTAAAAATCAGGGAAGTATTTACAGAGAAATGTGACAAGGATATGGCATCCCTCTATTAAACTGGCAGTCAATGGAAGTACTCTGTCTGGCAGGTGTGTGAGTATAATACATGAAGATCATCTGTAAGGCCAAATGCAAAAGAAATCTTGAAAGATGGTTTTGATTGTGAGGTGAAGCCTAGACTCCAAAGGACTGAATGGTGTATGAGTTATTTTTTAGCTCATTTTTAAGCATGCTGTTTGATAAGCCTTACAACTTTATGGATTCCCAATATGAAAAAAATATATATATATATCTTGAAAACAAAGAACAACTGGTCCATATGTTTAGTGGAGATGGGTATTGTACATATTATTAAATAAGAAAAACATTAAAATCCCACTCCTATTTGCTCTGGTATCCAGCACCAGTTATAACAAAAGGTAATGCAGCCTGGAGGGAATTTTAGTGGGTTATTTAGCAAATACTGAGTGACTTCATATTATGATGGCTTCCTTCATGTTTGAAATTTTGACTACCCATCCAATCACGAAATTCTCCAGTAAGACTTCTCTTTAACGTATCTGTGTACACTGGTCAAAAGCAACATAGTTTCTGACTTTGTAGACCATTTATGCTCATTTATGAGCATTTTCTTTAGTGCATGGCAGTTTTATATCATACTGTATAATCTTACATGGCTTACAGAATCTTGCTGTCTTTGCTTCGTGTTATTCTGTTTATGGCTGTTGCATAGAAATTTTTATACTGTTCAATTGGTTTGAATGGATACCTTTATAAGTAACTGAAATATTAATTTTAAGCCATAGTATTAAGTTGAACAAAAAAAATAAATAAATGACTGAAACATATACTGTGTTACATGTCACATATACAGTACATCAAACATACAGAAGCTGGTGACTGTAAATGGTATATTCTTTCATAGAGCCAATTTCCAGTGCTAAGAGTAAATCTTGTATGATATTTTTTTTAAAGGAAGTGTAAAACTTCTCTCTTCAGTGCACAGCTCCAACACTCTCTTGTCATTCATTTACAGATTCCCTGTGGTGCTCTCTGTTTATCCCATTTTTGTTACAACCAAACAATTTTGTTCATTTTCTTACTGAAAAAGTTGAAAAGTCTCTATAAACCCCTGATACGAAAAAAAAAAACTAATAATACAAGTAATTATAATAAGAAGAAGAAATGTCCAGCAGTCACAGGCTGACTTCATTGTACTGAAATGTTGAAGTCAAGATGGGGAGGCTACTGATAAACTTGGTCAGTGTTTGGGGGAACACTGATGAGGGAAGGAGGAATGTCCAGCTCCCTGCTTCCAACCCTTTTAGTTATGCAGGGAAAATAATGTTCTTTCTGTTATATTTCATGGGATAATTTTATACAGATAAAAAAAATTTTGTTGCAGGCACAGAAATTTTTGTTTCAGTTGTGATGGCCAAGCTGCAACATGTCTTTGCAGTGTGGATATTTGCACCTCATTTTCTTAATATGTTGCAAATTTCATTTTTCATAAAATTATTTCTGAAGTAAATTAATACGTATTTTGATATACTATTATCATAGTAAAAATTAGCTACATTTAAAGAGGTATAATATTTTGAGGTGTATGTACAGTTATTTTTTATTTGCATTGATTTTTTTGTTACCTTATTCATTTAGTTGTTACCTTTTAGATACAGTTTAATAAGATGCCACATAAGGCAGCACAAAATATAAAATGTATTATTTCTGCTCACTAGTACACACCAGCTAATAATATTCACTGTCTACATAAACCTAAATCCAAGGAATTCATGCATTCACGTTTAAAGTACCGTAAATAGTGTACCTACAATACTCATACCACTTGACAAACCAGTTTATGTAGGATCACATTACCTAGTGATCACAATGCAAAGTGCAGCCACCTACTGTAAATGTACAGTAATAGCACATTTAAAAGAACACTGAAAAAATATACCAGTACTGTATTCAGATTTCACTATCCATCTCCTAAATATCCATATCATAATTAGCAGCCACACTGAGCCACCAGACACCCAGCTATCCCTTGTGCAACAAAGTGACATCTCTGTACACTGAAAATAGTAGCTCCATGAAACTTATTTCTCCAAAGCAGCCAAATGATATACTCTAATTCCTTGACCATTCTCTCAGCACAACAGCAGCAGTCAGGAAAGGGTCGTGGGACAAAGAGGAAGGTTCCAGAAACAACCACTAGTAGCAAGAAGGCAAGAGGGGATATGCCTGCACCAAAGTTACATGGGTACCCAGTGGACCACCCTTTCAACAAGGATGGATATCGCTACATTCTGGCTGAACCTGATCCTCATGCACCTTTCAGGTAAATGTTATGACCCATTTTGGGCTGTTCAGGTTTCAGTACCTACTTGGGGTAATGTATTATGTATTTTAACTCCTAGCTAATTACAGTACTGTAAATTTGTGTATTGGTAAAATTATATAGACTGGCAATCTTGATGGTCTGGTCAGAGAAAGCCATGATTTAACGCTCTGCATTTCAAACATAAGAGTTGCCAGAGAGTATATTATTATATAACCACTGCCAGGATCAAAAGATGGTCTTCTGCAGCATAAGATCTCAGCTATGTTAGTGTAACTTTGGACCTTCCTGTGCCCAGAAAGGAGTATAGTTACTCCCTGATTTACAGGATTTCAACTGAAGGGGTTATTGAAAGCTGTACCGAACTCCTTTAGTGCAAAAATTCTCATCTGATCAGAATAAATTATCTGAGTATGCCAAGAATTAAAATAAATGAATAACTATGGATACGTTTATGTGAAGCTACAGAACGTGACGAATGTTTTTGTCGTATCAGATAGAGTCAGGATTCCAGGGGCTCGAATGGTGAGCGAATGGAAGCATGGCCCATTGGGCTGTCTCGACATTGCTACTCCTCACCCTGCCATAGGTTGGGAAAGAAGGTTCGGATGGTGATGAATAAAAAAATTACTGCAGAGAAGAGGTTGATTTTACATGTGGAGGTTGTACTGTATTTAAGTTCCCCAAATCCCTCCCACCAGACAAGAGTTTGATGACAGCAATGACTGGGCAGGAAAACCAATTCCGGGGTGGCTATATCGTGCCTTAAGCCCTGGAGCAGTGCTCTTGGCTCTCCATGATCGAGCACCTCAACTGCGCACCGCTGATGATCGCCTCGCCGTCACAGGGGACAAGGGTTACTGCCTCATTAGGGCTACTCATGGTAAGAATTGTTGGCAGTTTGCCCATTGCAGTTGACAAACTGTTATTGGGTTGTATACTAAATGGCTTTGGAGATTCTGTAACACGTCTTCCTTTGGGATTTATTGTGCTCTTCACACCTTGCTATCCCCTGTTGTAATTGATGCAAAATATGTTAATAATAAAACAATAAAAATTGCATACAAGAGCATGTTGAGGTGTAATGATGAAAGTAAATCACAAAGGAAGAAGTGCTACAGAGCCTTCTGTGTTTCCTAAAATGGTGATAAATTGTTTATGCAGCATTTTGATTACAGGTTCATTGTCATCATGATCTACTCTTCAGTGATAAACTAGCCTTGCACCAGGACAATGTGGGGTACTGTCACATAAAAATAATCCATGTAGAGTTCATACTTTGTGCACTCTGGGGGGGGGGAGTGTCTCTCTTACGTTTACTCACATTTACTCCATTTAACATATTTTTCATTACTGACAAATGCATATCACTGATCTGGGATGAAGGAGTGAGCCGTGGTGTATGGTACTGGGAGTGCACCATAGAGGAACAGCCTGAGGGGTCACACACAAGAATAGGCTGGTGTCAGCAGCTGGCCAACCTTCAGGCACCTCTCGGATATGACAAGTTTGGATACTCATGGCGATCCAGGTGAGATTAGGCTTGGTCAGGTTATTGGTATATTCTAAGACAAACAGGAGAGTGACAGTGATGTGGTGCTGGAGATGGTTACTTTCTCATGCAATATAACCGGACTCACTGCCTGGTTACGCAAACATCACACCTCCCTGTTTCCCAAAAGAAGGGTGGTGGACAGCAGAAGGGCACCCTCAGTCTGCAATCCACCTGGCTCATGTCCAGATGAACCTGGGGCTACAACAACAATAACAAGACAATGGAAAGAATGTGTATACTGGTTTGTGTTATGTAGACTGATTATTACTTGAAGTTAATAATTTGACAGTGAAATATTTCTCCACTAATTAGCTTTCGTTGCTTAATTGTAGACACTCCATAACAGTGAAAAAGTCTTTTTGTCTGTCTTGCCAGATGCCTCAATCCCATAAGGGGTGGCCACAAACAAACTGTCCCCACATTGCCCTGTCCAGTGCCACTTCACTGCAGTGAAGTGGCACTGGACAGGGTGACGTGGAGGCTCACCCCCCTCTCTAATATACCTCTCCAATCCATCCATCCCCCTCCCCCTCCCCCTCCCGTTCCCGCTCCCCCTCCCTCCTTCAGCCTCACTCGCATATACTCTCCGTATTAGTCTTTCGCTCTCCATCCTCTCCACATGTCCAAACCACCTCAGTGTATTTCTCCTAACACTTTTTATCACATCCACATCCACACTACAGCACTCCTTCACATCCTCATTTGTCAGTCAGCCTCTCCATGTTACTCCACGTGCTTCTCTCAAATAACTCATTTCCACTTCTCTCGCTCTTGACTTGCGTCCTTCCAACCAGGTCTAAGCTTTGTTTCAGTACGTTAAGAGTTGGTATCACAATACTGTCATGCAATGACTTTTTTACTTCCATGCTCACTTCCCTGATGAAGTATGTCACCAGAGTGAACAAAATTCTTGTTGTTAATCTGTTCACCATATTTAAAAATAAGAAATTGAGTTTGGATCATATTCATGACATTGTTCATGCATTCTTCATTCAGTTCCTATTCTTCCACCCTTGACCCACCAGGAAAGGCACTGTGTTCCACGAATCACGAGGAAAGCACTATTCTGATGGAGGGTTCAGTGAGGGGGATGTTTTGGGAATCATGATTGACCTGCCTGAGAAGAACCCAGTGTCACAGTTCCCTCCTACATATAAAGACAAGGTAAATTTTATTTTTTACTTTTTCAGCTCCATTGTAATAAACTAATCCTAGTTGTATCAGTTACTTGTTTTCAAAATAATAATCTTTATAGAGCTCAATCATGGTATAGTATACTTCAGTACCTTTCCAGCACGAAATGGATACAAAATTGTACGTAAAATTGGAATGTCGCAACCTCTCCGTGAGTGTAGTCTTTGTGTTTCTAAAAATTACCTATGCATACAACCCCATATAATAAAAGCCATATACGAGGAGTAGCCTTCACTCCTGTTTTCTTCCACTTCATCCTTCTGTCTCATTCTTGGTTTTCCACTTCCCATTTTCCCACAAAATTCTAGTAATTTTGTTTTTGATCTTTCAGTTGGACCTTGTTGGAGGGACAGAAGTCAAGAGTGAGAGCAGTGGAAATAAGTTATTTGAGAGTAGCATGTGGAGTCACATGGAGAGACAGACTGACAAATGAGGAAGTGAAGGAGCGTTGTGGTGTGGATATGGATGTGATAGGAAGCGTTAGGAGGAACACATTAAGGTGGTTTGACCATATGGAGAGGATGAAGAGTAAGAGATGGATGAGGAGGGTGTATGTGAGTCAGGTGGAGGAGGGGGAGTGGGAGGGGGAGGCCAAGAATGAGATGGAGGGATGGAGTTGAGAAGTATATGAGAGAGAGGGGTGTGGGCTGGAAGCACGGCAGTGAAATGGTGGGGGACAGAGCGACATGGAGGCGATTTGTTTGTGGCCACCCCTTACGGGATTAAGGCATCTGTCAGTAGATAGATACTATAGATCTTTCAGTCTCGGTGCAATCCATGCATTCATCTTAATTACACATCTTCCTCCACTCTGCCTTACCTCCACATTTGTTCACCAATTTCTCCAAGTAATTCCACATGCACAAGTCAAGTAACTCAACTTTCATGTTCTGATCTTTCAGTTTGTGGCACTGCCCACACCTCACTTCCATCAATCTCTTTATTTCTCTGTTCAAATTCCTAGGAAGTAAATACTGATCTCAGTATGTCTGTGACATTCCTGCCAAGGTAGATCCTGTCCCCCATTTCCTGATCCATCCTGCCATCCTTGCAAAATACACTTCCCACCTATTTAAAATCCCTTGTACTCTCCATAACTGAATAACTCGACCTCAGTAATAACAATAGTCTGGTTTTTGTCTTCCAGTAAGGAGTTCACTAGCATTCAACACACTTTCAGCACTAACAATTTCAGAAAAGCAACTGTGATATCATTCACGTACAAGCTGAGTCATCTGAAGTAGCAGCAATTTTTAACTCTATAATCATCCATCACAACACCTATACCAAGGTCATAGCTCCATGAAAAAAGCAAGGTTTTGAGCTGCCCTTTAAAAAATTTATCAAAGTCAGTTGCCTCATGTGTAATGCAATTATATAAAACTAGGAGGTAATCCATCCATCCATCCATTATCCAATCCTACGTCGCCCCACAGAGGAGCGTAGGAGCCCGGGGCTAGGCAAGTTGGTCCTGACATTTAAGATGAGAGTGACCAGCCTCACTTATCCCTGAGTGGCATTACGTGAGCAATAAACCCCAACCATCCCTTGGGTGTAAACCTTCACTGGCTCAATCCGATTGGAGTGCCGTAATTACCCACTAAACCACCAGGCGCCAAAATTTGGTTATATGGTTACCACCCAGCTTAGTAAATGGGTTCCTGTTGTACAGGAAACCATTTGGCTTGTCACTTAGTGTAGAGTCACCCACAGGCAGAAGGACAAGGAAAGAATGAAGGAAAGAAAGGCAGAAGAGGGAGTGTAAAGTCACCCTTAGGCAGAAGGACAGGGAAAGAATGAAGGAAAGCAAGACAGAAGAGGATTGAAGGAAGGAAGGATAGAGGAGAGGTAATCTCTCAATCTATCTATCTATAGCCCGACGCACTAATCCCGCAAAGGGAGGCCGCAGACAAAATGCCTCCAAGTCGCTCTGTCACCCACCATTTCCCTACCCTCCCTCCAGCTCACTCCCCCCTCCCTCATATACCTCTCAA
>JAGKTI010017258.1:0-18667 GCA_018397915.1 Birgus latro | reverse complement strand
AGTCGGATCTCCATTTCATTTTGCCTCACTACAGTGATTTAGTGACACAATCACACGCATTAGTACCGGTCTTCCTCACTTCAGTCTACACACCTGCCACACGCCTTGCCATTCACCTGCCCTGTGTTGTGTTGCCTACGTCTTCCTTGGTGAGAACTTCCTACTGTACTTCAGTGAAGTTTATACCCCCGCCTACCTGCAAGCAACATCGCTTCACACCGCCAGCTGCACAACTAACATTCAGTAAGGAACTATCAAGTGACAGTTCTCACGCTTCTCCTGTTGTATACAATTATACATTACCACCACAATACACCCCACCACACCCCAACCGCTCCCTCTCAACCACACCTTGCAAATCGCTGAGCAAGGTCCCTCCGAGGCCCCGCTCCCACACCCGCCCCTCGCCCCCGACACCGCCCTTCCTTCCTTGCCCTGGGTATGTGACCAGCCTATCAGTGATCTCTACGTCACCGCCAGCACTCTCCACTCAACGTCTAGGTGGTGATTTTCTGACATTCCAGCTCGCATCTCATTGGTCGGCTTCTTGTGACGTCATTTCCCCCCCCAACGTCTCCCCTCCGCTACTAGGGAGAGTCACCTCATTCAAGTAGCGTCTCAACTTCTCCAGCAAGCCAGACTTCGCTTCATTCACCAAGCTTCAATATATGTAAATATAATTTATTCAAATCAGCCCATTACTTGACTTTCTATAGAGATTATTCCTCGGATTTTCTCTACAGATTGGATTATTAATATTCATTTCCTTTCACCCCCTTTATTATCATTCTCGCCAACTTCATCTGTCACTCATCTCACACTTCACACCTTATTTATTTAGGCCCATCCCATTCATCTTCATTCATTTTCACTTCCATTGTGTATGTAAGCTCTCATTACCATTGTAAACATTGCCTATTCCCTCATCCTCACACTGTAAATATAAACATTTTCATTCTCATAACTATTTATAAATTTTCTCACCACACTACATGTCATATTTCAAATAAACGGAGCTCTCTCCTGTTCGCCAGAGGCACGAAACTGAAAGGGAGCAACTAGGTACCGATCACGGCGATTCAGTGACTCACCTTCGCAGTGGCCGAACATACCACAACTTTTCAACTCAGACCACACCTACCGCGGAACACTCGCCTACCACACTTACAGCCACAACCACCACCATTACTACTGCTCCCACTACCACTATTACTACTACTCTTTCTACTCTAAACAACCCAGATACTTTAAATCCAGATACCATAAGTCCAGATATCTCTTCATCTTTAAATGATTTTTTAGAACTTCCTTCTACCCCTGCTCCTTCAACTTCTCACATTAACTCTGCTGCACCACTTCATCTCCCACCTCAACTGCATATAACTACCACTACTTTCTCTCCCTCCCACCCAACTGGCTCAGTAATTTCCACACTTTCGCAAACTCACACTCTTCCAACCATGGCTAATACCCCCCCTCCCCTCCACAGTCAATACATTTGGACGATGCAAACCGCCCTAAATTTACGGGCGAGGACCATAACTGGTCAATCTACGACTTCCTCAGAGAAGTCGAAACAGACATTCACAATTGGCGAATAACAGATGAACCCCTCAAAGTCTCTTATCTTATGGCTCGGTTACACTACGGCAAGTCGGAAATAGGAGCTGCAATCCGTGCAGGTCATTTTGATGACAGTAAAACATTTGATGACTTCCAAAAGAAATTAATACAGCTCTGTTGCCAGCATTCAAATGCCGCATCTCTCATTGGTTTAACTAATCTCCTCACCCAGATGGAGGAGGACATGAAAGTCCCAGCTCAAAATACCAAATTATTTGAGGCAGCAGCCACTATGAATGCCAGAAGTTCTGAGATGAGGCAGTTGTTGCAAGGTACCCAATGGGTAGAAGTCATTAATGGAACTCCTATGCTTTCACTACAAAACTTTGGAGATTTGCTAGGTTACCTGAGATCTTTACATTGGCTAGGCACCAGCCAGAAAGAGATAGCTCTACAGCTAGGTTTCAATCCACGAGATAAAATTAAGGTCTCAAAGACCATCCAAGAAAGAACAAGATCGAACCTCACTCGTCAGGCCACTAATTGCCCCTCGGTCTCGCTGGTCTGCCACACCTCTACCACTTCATCAGATTACTCACGTTCACGTCCCACTACACGGGGAAAACCTAACACTAACCGTTCCCTTTCACGTCACCGATCACCGACTGCCGGTCGTGAACAGTCTAATATGCGACAGAGCAAACAATCCTCGGTTGTGTGCTGGCATTGTGGTAACACCGGACATCGAGAATCCAGATGCGACCGTAAACAAAGACGACATCATTTACAAGGAAGACAGCGTACACCTATGCGATCCCGTCGTCCTAAATGCACACATCACAAGAACAGCACGACTCACACTGCTGAAGAATGTCGTTACCTAAAAAGCCGCCAGTCGGGGGAAGAAGAGCGCCCGTATCGGAACAACGTAACGTAACATCACTCGATACACCTGTATCCGAAGAACATGACGTCACGGCAGAAAATCAACTCCCCATTCGCCAAGCAGGGCCAATAACTTCCTCAGGCTTAGTCATTCTAGGATGGAGTGAAGACATACAAACATCGTTTTTCATGGACACAGGATCTGTGGAAAATCTGATCTCTGATACCTCTTTAAACATCATTAGGGGAACAAACAAAAAGATCGGATTCCATGAGCCGCCTGCCATTCGCCTATGCGGTGTAGATGGCTCAGAGTTTAAGGTCAAGGGAAGAGCCACTTTAAAGGTACAACTAGATACAGCCTTGACCCCTTTCACAGTAGAATTTCATGTTACTAACGAACTCAGATATCCAGCAGATGCCCTTATTGGTTTACCCACCATGGCACAATACTCCATCATACTATTACCTGCTTGTGGTAGTTTAGACATTTATGGGTTCCCAGTATATAGCATGGAATATCTACCTCCTGTGCTTTCTCAAATAAATTCAGTCATTCAGTCCCCCCTGAATCCACCACTATCTAAGAGTACAGAGAAATACTCCCCATCATCATCTGAGAGTAAGAAGATAAATCCACCATTGTCAGGAAGCAAAGGAGTAAATTCCTCAACACCTGATGATACACCCTCAGAGCACTCAATAATGGATCTTGCAAACCCCTCTAACGACAGCGCTATAGCCGACTCAGACACGTCTCAGTTAACTACCTCACAAAGTTTGAATGATGTTCTCTAACACGCGGAGACGAGGCGTGCAGTAACAAATAAGTGCACAATTTTGTTACCGCATGAGTTTACCAAGGTCTCTGTTCGTGCTGTAGGTGCGAAAGGAGTGGATGTACTAACATTACCCGAGACGTGTTGTGTGAATGGCTTAACTTATGAGTCGGCATGGTGTACTGTGTTGGAGAACAACTTGTGTTACCTGTATTTGCTGAATGTCATTAATGCTTCGCTGAAGCTTAAAAGTGGTATACAGATGGGAGATTTCCTGGTTTACCCAGCGGCCATAAAGGTATGTCAGGATGTATTCTCCATACCTACTGCAAACGATGATGATAGTGATTCAACAGGTCTCTATGCCATCAGCTCTAAGGGATCTTCTCCGACTCTTTCACCTGACCTACTCTCAAGTCTGACTTGTACAGATTTTCCACAACATAAAGATCGATTACTCAGTCTATTGCAGTGTTATCGAGATGTTGTGGCCTTACCCAGAGAACCTATGGGTAGGACAGACTTATTCAAACATCACACAGAACTAGTACCGGGTACTCAGCCAATCTACATCCCAGCGTATCAATTGCCTCACAGTTTGAGAAAAGAGACAGATGAGATAGTACAAAAAAATGTTAGATTAGGACATTATTGAACCCTCTGTCAGTCCATGGAATAGACATCCCTGTAATGCTACCTTTAGATGCATGGGATCCGTCAAGATTCACCATACACTGTCCATTCCTTTCATATGCTGCCGTCACTATTCCGTCACTAATCTTCAGCTGGTTGTCCACATGCTGTTTGCCTCCATTGCATTATTGCTTACCTCATACTTCTGCTGCCATAGCTCAGCATAGACTTCCTCCTTCATTTGTTCCTGTTCTTCCTTCATTTCCCCTATGAAAGCATCTAGCTGCCCTTGCATCCTCAGTTGTACTTCCCTCTGTTGGTCCACTAATGCCTCTTGAACCTGTTCACTCTGTGCTTGCAGCTGTTCTTTGATTTCTTCCTTTTGTGCCTATAATTCGTCCTTTGAGTTCTTTCTGTCCTTAATTCTGTGCCTGTAATTGTACACTTTGGGCCTGTAATTGTTCTTTGAGTTCTTTCTGTCCTTCGATCTGTGCCTGTAATAGCTTCACCATTGTTGCCAGGGACATTTCTACCTCCTTCCCAGCTCGGGACCTTGTCTGCACACCCCATTGTTCCATGTCGAAGTTTTGACTCACTGCGCATTTATGATCCATACTCCAGACACCAGTCCCCGTCCCACACTGCCACAGGCACCAACAGCAGTAGTTCTGTATAGGAAGAACGTTGCCCAGTGCGTTGTTCTTCCTATGGTCAGCCTTTCGGTGTGCAACAAGACCAGCTGGGGCATTGTAAATAAACAATGGCTACTAAAGTTCACTGTCTTCACAATTTTCTCCTGTATTCATGTGCATCCAGGAGACCATCGTTGGTGATGCTGTTCCTTCTGGTCCATCTGGCTACCATGCCTTTTATTCTTATCCTGTCCCACGGCAAGGGCGTCTTGGAGGTGCTACTATCTTTCATCGCTGTGATGTTCCATTCACTCATCTGGATCTTTCCACTCCACTACAGGCTTTTGTTGTCCAAGTGTTTTTGCATCAGTAATATACAGTTTGTAGTCTTCTTCTTCTCCCCAGTGATGCTGTTGAAAGAGTTGATCTGGAACACCTGCTTCATGGCCTTCCTTCTCTCTATCTTTTACTAGACGACATGAATGGTCACCATCCACTGTGGTGTGACAGTGAGGCCAACCCTCAGGGTGTTATGCTGGCTTCCTTAATGGAGGATGAGGAGCTGGATGCTTTTAAATTCCGATGAGATGACGTATTTCCATAGCCAGACTGGGGCTTTTGCTTCCACTGATTTGTCCCTGCTCTCAGCTGTGGCTGCTTTAGATTTTAGCTGGGATGTGTTGTCAGACCTGTATGGCAGCGACCATTTCCTTTTATTTTCAACTGCTGCTGAGGGTAGACCTCAGCCTCGTCTTCCTCACTGGCATCTAGATAAGGCAGACTGTCCACTTTTCATGAAATTAAGTTCCATTGCCCATTCTGTAAATGATTTTGACTATATAATTGTGGCTGTGTCTTATTTCACTAATGTGTTGCCCTGTTATATATATTCCAAGAACGAGAGGTCAGTTTCCTAAACGTCTGATTCATTGGTGGAGCACTGAGCGCAGTTCTGCAGTGAGAGCAAAACGAGTTAACTTCTCTCGATTTCGTCGCCACCGTGGGGATCTTAGGTACTTGGTGGAATATCAGATGGTGCGCGAGCTCATGTGCGGCGGGTTTTAAAGGAGGTCAGATGTTCATTTTGGAAGGGTTTTGTTTCCTCTATCCATTAGAGGACTTCCCTTACTCAGGTGTGGAGCTGGGTGAGGAAAATTTCTGAAAAGTTTATTATTCCCTCCCCTCCTGTTTTATCTGCAGCAGGTGGAACTGTGGCTGATCATTTTGCCATTGCAGAGTTGCTTGTTGATCATTTTGCCAGTGTGTCATGGAAGGGTGCAGATTCGCCTTCAACGTGCCACAGTCGGCGCCTAGAGTCTCGTGGTTTCAGTTTTGCCTCGTATGGGGGAGAGTTTTACCATGTTCCCTTTTTTATTTTTGAACTCCATGCAGCTCTGTCGCAGTGCCATGATTCCTCTCCTGGCTGTGATGATATTCCTTATCCTGTTTTACATCACTTGTCTGATGTTCTTTTTTGCTGTCTTTGTTTAATAAGATCTGGTGTACTGGTGAGTCTGGCTTGTTGGGGTGTTACTGTAGTTATCCCCATCCCCAGGCCAGGTAAGGAACACATGAAGGTGACGAATTACTGGCCCATTTCTAACCTCTTGTACGTGTAAGGTCTTGGAAAAGATAGTCAGCGGTTTGTTTGTAGAGGTAACTTTTTATCCCCTGTCTAGTATGGTTCCCGTAAAATGCGATCTATCTCTGATGCCCTACTGTCCGTGGAATTTTCTGTGAGGCTTTCTCCATTAGCCAACACCAGGTCACGGTTTTTCTTTGATCTGGAGAAAGCATACGTCATTGCCTGACGTCAAGAAATTTTACTTTCTCTTAATGAGTTTGGTCTTTGTTGGCACTTGCCTATTTTTAAGCAGCAATTCTTATCTAACCATTTTATAAGGGTCTGACTGGGGGAGGGGGGGAGGGTGCTTTCTAATGAACTTGCACTTGAAGATGGGGTACAGCAGGGAAGTAACCATAGTGTTACTTTCTTTGCTATGCCCATCAACAGTGTAATCAATGTACATCGAAATGGTGTATGTGGCACACTATATGTGCGGTAAATGACCTTTCAGTTTCTGTCACTGTGTCTAGAATGTCTTTGACAGAGGAAGTTGCAGCTGGCTCTTAATAAAATTTCTCTGTGGACTGAGTCTCGTGGTTTCCGTTTCCTTGTACAGTAACTATGGCTATGCATTTTTGTCGCCTTCGGGGGGTTCACCCAGACCCTGACCTGTATCTCTGTGGTCAGAGAATCTCCTTTGTGGATGAGACTTAGTTTCTGGGTCTTCTACTTGATAGACGAATGACGTGGGTTCCTCATATTCGTTAAGGCAGCCTGTATTAAGGCCTTGAGTCTTCTGAGGATTTGGACTCATATCTCTTGGGGTGTTGACCATCAGACCCTCCTCCTCATGACTAGACATCTTATTCTTTCTTAACTTGAATATAGATGTGAGATCTACTCCACTGCTGATGCCCATCTCTGGATGTTAAATTCGGTCCATCACGCTGGTGTACTTCTGGCAACTGGAGTATTCAGGTCATTCAAGATTTCGTGTTTGTTGGTGGACGCTGATGCCTTCCCTTTAGATTTTATCGTCAGCCTCTGATGATGAGATGCTGGTGTCGTCTTCACACTTTCGGATTCAGTGCCTTGTGCTATGATCTCGCAAGGTTTCCCAATCTTCTGTTTATGGTACTCATCCTAGTTTTTCAAAGCCTTTTGGTTACAGGGCCCAGTCTTCTCTGTTCTAAGATTGGCAGTTTGTCCACACCAGAACCCGAGGGTGGGTTTTTTGGCTACTCCCTCGCGTGACATTCTATAGGTTCGTTGTTGGTAAAAAGAGCTAACTTCCCTCTCAGGTATTCTCTCTCTATCTCTTTAGAACATGGTTTGATTCATCGGGATACTGTCCCTGCCTATACTGATGGATCAAAGACTGATACTGGAGTAGGTTTTGGTGTCGTCTTCCTTCCCATCGGTCAGGAGGGTAGCCTTCCTGGTGTTGCTTCAGTATATATGGCAGAACTGACTGCAGTTTTGTTTGTACTCCAAGTAATTTTTATTCTCCCCAACCTGTTTTTTTGTTATTTTTAGTGACTCCTACTGTGCTCTGTCTGCATTAGAATCTTTTAATTCATCTCAGCCACTGGTTTCATCAATTTTAGAGTTTTCTCCATGGTCCTCGTCGCTGTCATGTGGGCTTTTGTTGGGTTCCTGCCCAGGTGGTGTCCGAGAATGAGAGGGCTGATCTGCTGGCTAAGGCAGCATCAACTCGCCCTCCTACTTCTGCGAGATTCCATCCTCCTCTACATCGACTGCCTGCATATGACTTTCACCCTTTTATTGCTGAACGGATTCAGCGTTGATGGTAAGACCACTGGGATGCGGTGAGCTCTAACAAGATACGTGTTATTTGTAGTGAGGTAGCTTCTTCACTGACTGAGGCTTGTCTTGCCGGTGGGAGACTGTTTTATACCGGTTGTGAATTGACCACACCCGGATCTCTCATGGAATTTTATGGAGGGCTCTCCCCCATCATTCTGTGAGGATTGCTTGGTCCCTCTGACTGTTCGGCACTTGTTGGTGGAATGCCCCAGTCTTGAAGATTTACGCCGTCGGTACCTATCTGAGCACCAGGCGAGTGATGGGTCGTACCGTATTTCATCGGTGCTTGGGTTTGTGGCCTACTGTATGAGAGGGGAAACTCTCAGCTTTGTTGTGGCAGCTGGACTGCTGCATAAGATTTCGTATTCGGTTTTGTTTTCATTTTCATTGCTTGTTTTTGGTGTTTTAGTGAGTTTTGTGTGTTTTTAAGTGCTTTAGTACTTATTTTTTTACTTTTTTCTTTTAAGATTATTGCCTGCTGTTATTCTGTATTGGCGTCTTTTACCTCGGCGACATGTGACCCTGGCAGTGTGCCGCCAGTTTTATATTATGTTTAATCCATCAATCAATCAAGCCCTCCGATCTTAACTCTGTGTGTGTGTGTGTGTGTGTGTGTGTGTGTTTTCCACGTTAATTTTAAAATCAGTTTCTGATTAATTATGGAAGTTCACTCACCTTTATTATTTTGCCTAAATTCTGACGGTTCTTCTCAGTTAATGGAGAAGCTTGAGATACTTAAGGTGCCAGTCAGTCATTTTCGTGGTACACTCTTTGTATTCTGGTGTAACGGCACTTATCGATGCCGTCTGAGGATTAACATTATCGTCTCTAACCTGCAATGTTATTACTCACACACACACTTCTATTCTCGGAGCCTCTTCAGTTTCTCAACCCTTATTTTTTTTTTCCCACATTCTACCTTCGTCTTTTCCACTCATTTTGGTTTTATTTCTTCTAAATGCATATTTTCTCTAAATCCATTTACTGCTCTTACCAGTACTGCTCCTTTTATGCAGACGACATTTTCATTAATTTCCATTTCCTCTTCTGCTCACTTCCTATATGCATCTCTCGTCTTTCAACTCTTCCGTGACTCTCGCAAAATTTTTTCATTCGAGTATGTTACCCTCATCCCCAACACTCCTCCCTCACAAACATTTCTCTGCAACAGTTCTCATCCATCTCCCATTCTCGAGTTCATTCGCTCCAATTTTCTATAAGGCTTCCCTTCCTAGATCTCCCCCACCTCACCGCAACACTACACCTTTAACTTTACCAACGCAATCACAATATATGCTTTTTTTTTCCCCCCACGTAAACTTGGGCCAGAGCGACAGACATCACCAGTTTTTTCAGTGGGAGTCTGGCTGGCTATTGGCTTGCTATCGCGGTGGGTTGATTGGGGAGCGAGGAAAATGAATAAAGCTTTCCTCACTTTGTTTGCCACACTGACTTGTGCCTGTGTGGTTAAGTACAGCTGGAGTACTAATGCAATACCTGGATTATTGGCAATGCAAGGGTGATGCTGTAATACTGGTACTGGCACACACACTTGGCTGTTGGACGATGGCCGTGCAATTTGGCTTACCAGTGATTTGAATTTGCAGTTATTGAAAATCATTACATTTGGTGAACTGATGGAGTTACTGTTTTTTTCGAAGATCAGTTGGCGACTGACCAAGGGTGTGACAGTATAAATGTTTAACCATTCACTAAAACACACACACACACACACACACACACACACACACAATCATGAACATCTACGGGACTAATTTTTTATGGACAGAGAATATAGAATTTTAGAGCTGCCAACGAGCCATACCAGTGGTACACGTTAATCTTCCTTCAAGTGAAATTAAAGTAAAGAGACTGTGCAGGAATGAATAATTCTTAAGCTTATAATAACACTTCAAATACGTCCAACAATTTTCAGACCCTCTCTCTCTCTCTCTCTCTCTCTCTCTCTCCCTCTTTCTTCTTTCTTCCCCCCCTCCTCNGACTGTGCAGGAATGAATAATTCTTAAGCTTATAATAACACTTCAAATACGTCCAACAATTTTCAGACAATCTCTCTCTCTCTCTCTCTCTCTCTCTCTCTGAATCCATCATGTTTTTACATTTTTATGATTTGTGTGTGTGTGTGTGTGTGTGTGTGTGTGTGTGTGTGTTTGTTTAAAAATAACCCACACGTTCTTGGGGGATGGGTTGAGACTACAACTTAATACACATTTTTTCTAGAACAATAGGTCACAGGTTTAGGTCAAAGTTAGGCCTAACAAATTTAAATTTAGCTTTTATGCAGTCTAGAATGTTTAAAAATGAGGTTAGGGCTGAAAGTTAGGCAAGAACGAAGGGATTCAGTTTTGGGAATAATTAGCCGAAAGTCAAGGCAACAGAGCAACTTCAAAATTCGACTCTTTTGTTTGGGTGTGAACAGAAAACTAAAGCAGTTTCGATCTGATCTGGACCAAACAAAAGGCCAAAAGTAAAGGCTACAGAGGAAGGTGAACTTAAATATTTAATCGGTATAGACCAAACTTGGTTGAAGGGTCTGTAATATGGAAAGGATAAAGAGACGGAAACTGAAGAGTCAAAGATCAACTTCACAGGTAAAGGTCTCAAAATTCAAACTCACGGGGAAAGGTCACCTCAAAGAGTTTTGATCTGATTTGAGAGGTCAGACGAGAACAAAAGAATTTAATATGGGAACAAACAGTTAAAGGTCAGTGGCATAAAACAACGTCATATTTAGACCTATCTGCCCATGTGTTAACAAAATAAAAAGCAGTTTTGATCTATCCGTCATATGTTCGATTTCGAAATTTTCAACCTTGTTACTGTGGAGCAAGCAGCCTCACAGCTCCGACCACAGAAGAGATAAATTGTAATTAAGACATTTATTGTCCTTGTAGTAATCCCATGGGACTACGAGCTTTTGCTTTATCTAACTAAAACCACATATATTAACGTAACAAAAGACTAACATTACAAAATTTTATAATACATATATGGCATTGAGATCTTGTCAATGTTATTTTTATAACTTTCTTGATCTCAGCGTTCAGTTTCCTAATATCTTGTTTGTTGCAATCTTTATATCACTCATCTTATTGTATTTTCAAGTTCGACCCGAATTTGGTTTCATCTATTTAGAAATTGTAGCCAACATATGCTGTATGAAGATATAAGAGCACATAATTGACATATTCGAGCGGGCAAGTTTACTACACTCGAGTTTTTCCAGCTGATGATCCACTTTCGTGAATGTGGCACCTGCGCACTCCTGCCGCGTGATTGGTTGGTTTCAGTTTCATGCCTGAAGTATCGTATTTACAAAGAACAATTGTACCTTATTTTTCAATTCTCATAAATGTTGTTTTGCATTGTCATTGTACTATACAAACAGACATGAAACGAATATGTATCTGTGCCTCACCTAAACAGACAATGAATTTGAGGAAGTTGAATTTGAATTAAAATATTAATTGCTGTAATGGGTACAGAGTTGTTGCATCTTCCTATTTATTTATTTTTTTTTTACGCAGTTGGCTGGGTAAGTGCAAATAAAAGGTATCTTAATACTTAGGCACTTGTTACATTAGACGAAAGTACCATTCTAAATAAATTAGCGGTTTAGTCAGGGTGCCAAAGAAGTAAGTTGGGGAGGGAAAGATAAAAATGGTAGGTTACTAGTGGAGAAGGGAGAAAAGGTGAGCAGATGGAGAGAAAACTTTAAGGAATTGTTGAACATAAAGAATGAAAGTAATGCGAGTATAAGTGGCTGGGGAATGGCTGGGAGAAGAAGGTAAGTGAGAATAGAGGGAGAAATCAGTAGAATGAACGTTGTCGAAGCAATGAAGAAATTTAAAATGGGGAATGCTCCAGGAACTGATGGAGTGTGTGGTGAAATGCTGAAGTATGGGGGAGAGATAGTATTAGAATGGATGTGGAAGATGTGCAGATTGGCCTGGGAGGAAGGTAGAGTCCTGGAGGACTGGAAGTCAGGTATAATTATTCCCCTGTACAAAGGAAAATAGGAAAAAGCAGTGTGTGGTAATCATAGGGGCATTTGTCTTCTTAGTGTAATAGAAAAGGTATATGGTAGGATACTTATTGACAGAGTTAGGGAAATAACAGAGGAATTTGTTGGAGAAAAACAGGGAGGTTTTAGGAAGGGAAGAGGTTGTGTAGATCAGGTATTCATTCTTAGAACTTTAGTGGAAAAGTTTCTAGAGAAGGGAAATAAGTTGTCTGCGGCCTTCATGGATTTGGAGAAAGCATATGACAGGGTGGATAGACAAGGAGTGTGGAAAATATTAAGAGTGGAGTAAATGGGAGGTTGTTGAATGCCGTGAAAAGTATGTATGAGGGTGCTAAGGCTGCAGCGCGTGTGGACTGCCATTACGCTGCCCTCCCGCCAACTAACACTCCCCCCTCTCCTATACCTTTCCACTCCATCCCTCCATCTCATCCTCGGTCTCCCCCCCCCCCACTCCCCCCACCACCTCACCCACGTACATTCTCATCTCTAGTCTCTCACTCTCCATCATCTCCACATGGCCAAACTACCTTGCTGTATTTCTCCTAACGCTTTGTATCAAAACCACATCCACACCACAGCACTCCTTCACTTCCTCATTTGGTAGTCTGTCTTTCCACGTAACTCCACATACGCCTCTCGAATAACTCATTTCCACTGCTCTTTCTCTCGATTTGTGCCCTTTCAACAAGATCCAAGCTTCGCCTCCTTACGTTACAGTTGGTAAATGTTACGTACATTCATCCCTTTGCCGCTCAATTGCTGTCCTAGGCTAAAAGAAAATCGGTTTTAAGAAGCAAGAATAAAGTAAAAAAAAAAATATGTACCGTGGCTGAAGGGTTAATCTGATTAAGTATGATTGCCTGTTCTCATTACAGAATGTGAAACTCTGTCAGTGGAAATCGATAAATACCGAGTCCAACTTCTATCATATTATGATAAAAAGCGCTGCATGACCCAGTCCGTCCCCAGTTCAGTAGTACTTTTTTTAATATTCGGTTGACCTTATTCTTCTCAACCTCAAGAGGCACTGTAATATTTTGTGTGTGTTTAAGGCTGAACGGTGGTGTTCAATTGCTGGACGTTCCTTAACGCCAGTCATCCTTACTGTAAAAACTCTGGACTGTCAGTCTTGGTGAAACCCAGTTCAGGTGTTTGAACGTTGCTACGGTTGCTATAGGGTGAGAAGACGTAACAGTGAACAGCTCGCAAAGTTTAATGTTCCGTTTGTTTCATAAACTAGACATATACTTAACCCATTCAAAGAGATTATTTAATACAGACTGTGAACATCCATAGGCCCCAGTGACTCATGCTCAGCTGAATAAAATCATCTGACATAGCTGGTATGGTATAACAGAAAATATTCCTATGGTGAAGAGATTATTGGCGATAGTATTAACACACGTTGACTCCTATGACCCAATCCTCTGGCATATGTGGGAATAAACTCAAAGAGAGGAGTAAACCATAAGAGGGTTAAGAGTATGTGGAGAGCCTACCTGTCTGGTGTCAGAATGCACTACTTTTATAAATGAAAATTTTCCACTGTAGTGCTCATTGCCATCCATCCCATACTTCTAGTGGCAGACGCGTACTATCAACACAAGTCCTGTGGCCTCTCCTGCTTCTGTCTCAATGGAGTTGAAAAATTAGTCTCACTGATCCGAAACAAATGCCACTGATGATGACACTGTGTAAGTAAATAAAGACATTGGAGGCAGTTGCTACCAGTTCACTACACTGATTTCCTAAGTCCATGAAAAGAGAAGCAGTAGAGGCTACTACGACATTTATTGTCCATGGTAATATTTATTACAACCATGCGTTTTGCGCCAGCCTTGTTCTCAGTGTCAACATTAGAAATTAGAGAGAACTTTTGGAAGAATACTGTCAACTTCTCTTCAAGGACCTTGATAGTGTGTAGATATCAATATCATGGTTGTAAATATTAGTGTCAGAAGGGTTATATTAATTGAACATTGATACCCAGTTAGGTTAAGTAAATCTGACTGGGTTTCAGTGGTTTAGCTGTTTACATTCTGAAGATCCACAGATCCATTGATGCGTTTACGAAGCTCCAAACGTACCACTCAAACTAAGTGTAGGAGTCCTAACCAAACTGTCAAGCAGTATACAGTGGCTGTGTCCTTTGTGTATTCAAATTCATACCTACTACAGTGTCGATTATTTCCTCATAATATCGAAGGTCACCGGATTTTCATCTTCCTGTGCAGAGGAGGCGACGTTATACAGTGCTGTACTTTCATGGAACAGCGATGTCTGTTTACATCACTCTGCTGCGTCAGACACAATCCGTTACTTCTCGTTGACAGTTTCGGCGGTATGGATTTAGTACAATATCGTATATTTTGAATTTTGATTTCACAGTGTCATTAGCTACCCAGGCAGAAGAAATTGGTCTTAAATACTGAAACTGTTTGCTGTAAAGATACGACAGATATATCCCTTATATGTAGAGTTAACCCCAAACTCTTGGTCATTCATCGAAAATGTGCTTCATTATCGCATAATTCTTCCTAAATTCCCTCCCATCTTTCGACTACGTAGTGGCAAGTCCTACTATACTGTGGTGATTTTCTTAGTCCCAAACCGTATGCTTAGTTTACCCTGATTGTGTCTAAGTAAGATCCCGCATCAAGATTGGTAAGAGGTTTATGCAGGAGACATTATAGATAGAAGCAGACTGGAGATGGGAGAAGTAAAAGCAGTGAAGAAACAAAGACATAGGGAGAGGGGATTCAGGTTTATGGAAGGGAAATAAGAAGTTAAGGCATCAAATCGAGTGGAAGCGACACAGACGGAGTGATGTGCTGGCGGGTGATGGATGACGGAGGCCCTGGGGAGGTGAGTGGGGAGAGGTTATTGGGTTAAGAAAGTAGGAGCGTGGAGGGAACAAGGTTTGGAGGCAGAGGGAGGGGAAAAGTGTGGGGACCAAGGAGAGGAAGACACGAAGAGAAAGTGACGTGACGGCAAGAAAAGTTGTCGGAGAAGAGAGAGAAGAGAAGAAAGTGATGACAAGACTCATAATGGAGAGAGCAGAGAGTGGGTACAATGAATGAAAGGAGCTTGGAGAGTTTCAGAAAGACGTAAATACAGTGAGAGAGAGAGAGTGAGTGAGTGAGTTACGAAGAACGAGTGATGAGAAGTTGGCAGTTCAGGACAGAGGAAGATTGGAAGCTATGAGGGTCATCACGGGAGGATGAAAAACAGAAACCACTGGTGGCGCGAAGACAAACGAAAGAAAAATATGACTGTCAAAGTAAGTCATATTTGGTAACGGAAAGGTGGAGGAGAGGGAAGGAGACAGGAGGACTAAAGAAGTGTAAGATGGAGTATAAATGAGACTGATGTAACAAAGACTGATATAAGAATGCTCATTGGGGAATCACAGTAGGCCGTGAAAGCTCTAGAGTCAACAAAAAGCCAAGGGCGGTGTTTGGGGATGTTTATTTCCTCTTATTATTACACCCACCCTCGCCAAACGAGATGGGATGTTATATTTTGGCCGGTTTGCGTATGTCTGTGTGTGTGTGTGTGTGTGTGTGTGTGTGTGTGTGTGTGTGGTTTTCATCTTATTTTAATCAAGCTTGGTGTAAGGATAAGAGTCAGTGAATGAGGGAACCTTTTGTTTTTTAGAACAGTAAGTCAGATATCACTCTCACTGCTCTAGGGCAAGCGTCGACTTAGCAAAATCAACTTACAGTTTTTATTCAATTTAGACTATACATGGGGGAGCGGTTGAGAGTAAGAAGGAAATTAAGTGATGCAGTTTCGAAAACAATCATTTGAAGATCAAGTTCACAGAACAAGGTTAACTCAAACAGATCTGATCCGATCCGATCCAAAAGTGGTGGAAGTGGTAAGGGTTAGAAAAGAGCGAAGGGCATAAGTTTGGAGAGTGGTCCATCAATGGTCAAGGTTACATAGCAAAGGCAAAGTTCGAACCATGTTTTGTGTACGAACAAAGTAACTGACAAACATTTTATCTGATTTCCATCAAACCTGGTGAAGGAGCTAAGGTCAAAAGTCAAGGACCCATGACGAGGTAATTTTTCATAGTTTTTAGCAGAAATTTGCTAAATTTTGTGGCTGGGTTCAGATTAAAACAAGGATAGACGAGATTCAGTTCTGAGAACGATCTGTTAAAGGTCAAGGTCACAGGGAAGTGTCAAAAGCCAAGGTCACTAGGCAGAGTCATCTCAGTTTTGATTTGCAATAAACCAAAAATGCTGGAACTACATTGGGAACAAAACAAAACAAATTGCGTGTCCCAAGGATGAAAATACATGATTCTGATATTTTTTTTTTTTTTTTTTGCTGAATCCAAAGATGTTTGTAAAATGTCTCTGTCAGGTAAGGTGTTTGAGTGACCTGCAGTTTAACTTTAAAAAACCTACTTATTTATTGTACATACTTATTAAAAATTACGAGCCTGTTGTTTGAAAAGTAGCTTTATTTAATTTTCTGTGGTACTTTGCCTCAAGAATGTCTCTTAAGAGTCCAGCAGTCATCAACTATCATACTGAGGCTCCAGTTGCCTTGGTAATGCATTTCCATGTTAGAAGTCCTGGTGAAAACGCTCACCATGTTCATCACTCAGCGCTACCGGGTTTTCTAGAAAAAAAAAAGGCCAAGTAATGTCCAAGAAATGAATCGTTAATGACATGCTGCACCCCATTGTTTGGTAAGACTTGAGAAAGTCACTCACTCTTTCAGGATAGTTTTAAGCCTTGCGATTTCCCAAAAAAGTTTGTAGACACTTTTGAAACTCTGCCACGCAGCTTTCTTAACTTTATTCAGCTCTCCTTCAAATCTCCCATTTCTTAACAATTCTCTGATCTGGGTGTCTACAAATATACCTTCTTTAATCTTGGTATCGCTGATCTGGGGAAACCTACTTCTAAAGTATGTGAATCCAGTTTGCATTTTATCCATCGATTTAACCAAGTTTTTCATAAGTCGATGCTTGATGTGCAAAGGAAAAAGGTACACTTCTCAGGGTCAAACGTGGACTGTTTACAACATTATTCTTGCCTGGAACAACTGAGGTACCTTTTGGTCAATCCTTCTGAATGTAGTATTATTGCATGCCCTGCTGTCCAACTCACATAAACAACAGCAGTACTTTGTGTTACACCTAGCAGCAACGCTAGCAAAGATATTCCACTCATATTTATTATAATGATCTTTTTCTACAAGCAGCTTTATGTTGTCGTATGACTCTTTCATGTTTGCAGCAATTGCAATAGGTACAGAAGGAAATTCATTTCAGTTATGAAGAAAAACCACTTTCAAGCTGTCTTTTGAGGAGTCAGTGAACAAACGCCACTCGTGCACACTGTGTTCGTGTCCAAGAGCCCCCATGACTGAATTAACATCTTTACAAAAGCACAAGTCCATCCTCTTGAAAGAATAGCTTTCTTAAATCATCATGGTGGCTACGGAAAAAACAAATTTTAGTATCATGCAGCAGTAGACTCCAACTATTTAATACTGAACCTTAAAGTTCAGCCTTCTTCTTAGATCAATCAAAGTCTCGAACAAGGTCATTCAGGTTTCCTTGTGGCAGTAAATGTGATTCAGTGGAAGAACAGGTAGCCTGAAATGTTGGATCAGAAATTTCTTCATTTTTTTCCCCTCATAATATGCTCCAGCTTCATTTGATTTCTCATTACTTAAAGTTGCATGCTCAGGTGGATTTGGTACTGGAAGTTCAGCTCTGTGGGGAACTGGTCTCATTGGAGATGGTAGATTAGTTTATTTCACTAAGCTCTTTGTTTTTTAAGTGATCTCATTTGTATTCACTAGGCAGAAACAGCAGTTTGTTGTGTAATCTTAGGGTTCCCTCCAAAACATTGGAAAAACAAATGGCATGTGACATGAATCGTCTATCCATCCAGTGAGTAGTCTTGCACATGTCACACAACAAATGTGAGGGGCCCAACTCTTGTCTTGATCACCCACTTTATGTCCGAAATAAAGTTCACTGCATTACTACTTTGTAAATGGTGCAAATACTGTTTCTGGAATTTAAAAATTAGCTCACCACATACATAGCAGAAGGAAATGAGATGATTAAGACAGTTCTTTGGTATGACAAAGTATCTAGATGAACACTTAAGAAAAGAACAACACACACTAACTGTTAACACTGTGGCACCTACAAGCAGACTGACTTGGAGCTGCTCTACAAACAGAAAATAGGCTCATGTCTGAACAGGTCTAAACATGTTTCCACCCACTGTCCGCACTGAATGCATGCTAGAGCTGTCTCATACAGGGCTGGTGTACTGGTATTAGCGGGGGTATTTTTACTATTTGTCGGCGGCCCTTCTGGTAGATCAGTAAAGTCTACTTTTATGAAATTCAAATCCTTAAACTGTTCCCTGCCCCAGCCGGGATTCGACCCTGGGTCCATTAGGACTGCAGGCCGCCTCTCTACTGATACAGCCACCGCCTTCCCCATTCTGAGATACCCCACCAGCATGTAAAAAGAGTAAGTCGTCTCTCTCTCTCTCTCTCTCTCTCTCTCTCTCTCTCTGGTGGGGTATCTCAAAATGGGGGAGGCGGTGGCTATATCAGTTGAAAGGCGGAAGATGGAATATAGGAGGCAAAATCTGCACATTTTGACCCCAGTCTTTTACAGGTTAAAAAGTTCAAAACTTTTCACGCAGTGTGAACCGCAAACATAAGCCTTTCAATGGATGAGGCACTT
>JAGKTI010017257.1:0-18670 GCA_018397915.1 Birgus latro | reverse complement strand
AAGAAGAAGAAGAAGAAGAAGAAGAAGAAGAAGAAGAAGAAGAAGAAAGAGAGAAGGAGTAGAAAATTCTACTAGAAAGTGTTCCGGAAAACAATTATAGGGAGAAATCTTTTTAGATCAGCAATGGTATTATTTGCTTTTGCTTTGAACCTCTAAGTTTCAAAGTCTCCTGCTGTGGACTGGATTGTACAACACCGCTGTCCTGGTACCCGGTGTACAACGTCTTGATATTAATTTTTTACAGGAATTTTAGTACATCAGGACGCGACTACCGTGATCCGCTGAATAATATGGAGTCATTATTTTTAAAACTACCGTCCAGCGTTTTTATTCATCGTAGTGAGAGGTCTAGTTGTGAGGATAGGATACAGTCTCCGCCATTTCCTTCAACGAGATGAAGGCTCCTACTCTGTTATCTTACTACCACCGCCATGCTGTTTTATTCTATACGGGAAGATTTCAAGCAGTGAGAATATTAAATATAATTCCCACTGTTGAGTTCATCATGGCACATCATCTTCATTTTATTTATAGTCCCGCCACACGACTTTATTCAGCTGGGGGACAACTTCCAATAAAGAAACTCGAAACATACCTTTATTTCCTTTAGCTCAATGGCGTTTCTTATATTCTTGCCACCTGATGCCGATTTCATTCAGCTGTGAAAGGAATCATTACCTAACACTCTCCTATGTTTCACTCTTAGCTGAATTAATTTGTCACACGTCCCCTGGAATAAAATGGTAAAGCTGTTCCGACCATGAAAGGGTAGATGGCACCAGTATTAACAATTTTATGCTCGGATTCTTAGCTGATAAAAAAAAGTCAGGCGTTAACAGTAATAGAATACTAGTGTGTGTGTGTCTTTCATAAACATTTCCCTATTTTTGAATGGGAATTAGCGTTAGGATGCTGTTTGTTAACCTTGTTGAATATTACCTTGCTCTAGAAAGTAAACACGGTGTCTGATGTCATTTTTGACGCTTGTTATGGCCTTTCCTTGCTTTAGGTAATAACTGCGACATCTGCACTCGAGACACAAGTATTGCCTATCATTAATTTTCTTGTAGTGGCTCTTCTACTGGCCCTTGCTTGAATTTGCCTCCTCTTGCCTTAGTAACTGCAGTGTCTGGTATCACTTGCGGCACTTGTACTGGTCCTGAGTGACACTGATAGTAATCCAGCTGTCGCCTGGTTAAGTCCCCCTCTTGTGGGACTGACAAGCGGTTAATTAGGTTCTGTGCTCCAGCCCTTTCCTCACGCCTCCGCTCCTCCTCACCCTAACTCCAACATTCACCGCCTCTCACTCTCATTCCACAGCAATTTAGGCTGTTAATGCCTTCTCACCCGCTCTAGTTGTTGCTGCTTTGGGAGTTCGTGTCTTGACATTCCATACACCGCTATATTTGCTGTTTGTTGACATCAGTATTAACATTTTCCAAAGGCAAGTTGTTATTTACTTTTTATCTCTACTTTTTCAATGTGTTGTTCTCTTTTCTTACCAAAGCTCACTGCCACGACCACACCTTATTTCTCTACCGACTGATCCAGGAAACGAAAGAAGAAGGGCTTGGAAACATGAAAATCAAAAAAAAAAACATCCCAGTAAGTTTTTTTTTTTTCCACTGTTTCGAACGCAGTTACAGTATGGATTGAGTTGGATTCGAACGTGCTCTCTTGCCTATTTGTTCCGTGCTTCTTTTTTATGAGAGTTACAAATACAACCGAGAAAACAGATTTACAAAGAGCACATGGGAATCCCACGCTATTGCTTGCAAATATTACCTTTCTGTGTTAGTAAATTATCTGTGCAATACATTTACTGACAAAGGGTTTATGATGACATATGGAGGTGTGTGGAAAGTAGGTGAACTGATGGGCTGTTATGTCAATGCTGAAAGTCCGACGCATTAATATAAATATGATGACGTATTAGTTTAATTTCTTCTCGTTGTCTTCAGACTATTTTACTCAGCTTGATAAAGACCTCTCGTGCTGAAGGGGTTTATATCTGACTTCCCTTTAGGTCGAAAAGTCTCTCCTGTACTGAAAAAAATCATTTGGATAGAGTACGAATAATGGGTCATAAGCTTCAAGTGATTAATGATGGACCTGGACTAGCTGCTGTGATGTGCTCATGTGTGTCTTGGTAGTCCACGTGCCGTCAAAAGCATCAGTTTGAAGCATCGCATTTTTAAGGCTGTAAAACGTTTATCTGGGCAGGCTTATCTTCAAATAAAACTGCTAAAAGTGACGTACAGTGGGGGCAAAGGTTTAACTAATATTTCACTCCATCTGGTTATCAGTTTCTTGTGTTGGTCAGTATTCCAAAACTAAAGAAAGACTTGAGAGGCTTCTTCTGCCATGGATGATGCTCTCCGATACCATACGTCAGGGAGTAAAGTGACAGACGTATTCTAGGTGTGACGTCGCTGCAGTTGAACAGTACCTGTAGGTAGAACTTTGTCCCTGACATTACATTTATGTATCATTTATAAGTCTTCTGTGAAATCAACTATCAAAAGATTTAGGTAAAAACGAACTGTAAAGCTTATACCAGACGGGAGGTGCAATTCCACCCGTCTTCATACATTCTCACGTTCTTCAGGAAAGTAATTTTGGTACATCAGGAAACACAGATTGCTGCTTGTTGATTTTAGTCCATAAAACGTATACAGAACAAACAAATTTTATCTATTTGGGAGTATTTAAGGTGGCTGCTTGGACTCACGCGGCAGCTTGTTTACTGACGATCTCAGCAGACTAACCTGAAAACCTAATTGGGAAGCTTCCCCCCAGACCTCCTATGATTTTAACCACCTAGGATTGCCACTAAACCGTGGAAGCCCCCACTGCATATCAGGCCAAAACTTCTTACCTAACGTATCCTCATCAATCTATGGAGGATCCATTTACATAGGAAATTTGGAAGACCTGCGCCCGTGTGGTAAAATATTATAAGTTATATGTGATAATAGTTAACACTGCCTTCAGACAGTTAATTTAATAGTTTATGTGACAGTCTATGTGTCTATGTGGCAATCAGGCCTGTATTCTGGGCGGTATGAGAAAGCTTTGAAGCGTCTCCCCTTAGAGATTTATCATATATGCAACACACTAACATTCTCGCGTATGCTATTTGTATTATATTACTATGCCTCACACTTTGCATTAACAAAACGAGAGGATATAGAGGTGTAATGAGAAGCATAAAGAGCTGCGGCATAGGACTGAGAGCCACTTACAACACTACTTTCAGCCATAATGTTGCCGCACAAAGAGATCACAGTGAGTAGAATGGGTTATTGAAATTGAGATCATCTACTAGGGATCACAGGTAAGTGTGGTGGCTGTAACGGACAGACTGCAATCCGTGCACATGTCAAACACACTGGCTAGTTTCAGTCGACAATGTGTGGAGAAACTGCGCCTTCACCCACAAGACTCGGTAAAAGAGACAACCCCTTCTAATTTGACCTGTAAATGTAAAAAAAAATATATATATCATCATCATCATCATCATCATCCGGACTTCCTTTCCCATCCTACGGCAGGGTGAGGAGTAGCAACGTCCAGACAGCCCAAGCTTGCCCGCTACTATGGCCCAGGCTTCCATTCACTCACCATTCAAGCCCCCGTTATCTTGGCTCTATCTGATACGCCAAAAACTTTCACCACATTCTGCAGCTTCACATAAACGTATTATTATTATTAATAATATTATTTATTATTATTATTATTAGTTTCCTGCTAATCTTTTGTGACTGAGAGTTAATATATATACCGAAGACACTCCCAGGTTTCCTAAATTGGTGGAATCAAGCATGTTTTATATTTTCTGATGGTGGTTTGCTGTGATACCTAGATATAAATTATCCCGAGGCACAAGTAATGTTCTTAATGTCAATAAACTAGTCTTAGCACTTTGGCTTCACTCGTGGCATCATTCTGGCTTGTATTCTCCCTAGCACCCTTTCCATGGTGATTTCGTTTGCTCTTACACCTACCTTTTCTACTGTTATGCCATTTATATCTTTTTAATCTCGACACAGTGTGCATCGAGAGAATACGAAAGGAAATTTACGTGTTATATGGAGAAATTAACAAGTAGGGTAAATGCGCTGGTGTTCTAAATTGAAAAGACATGTTATAGAGTCTCCTTTAATGATAACAGAGGACCGAGTGTGTTTCTGGGTTAATGCGCGTATTTTTATAAGTGGGAGAGCGAAGGTGTGGCCAAATCTCCAATTTTTTTTACAAGACTTTAGAGCAGCTGATGATAAAAAAAAAAAAAAAAAAGTCATCACCGTTCTGCGTCCCTTACAACTACGCTCTTATTGATGGATATAAAACATGTCATCACTTTTCTACGTCCCTGATAACTATGCTCTTATTGATGGTTAAAAAACACACCGTCACCTTTCTGCATCGCTGATAATTACGCTCCGTGTTGTGGGATGCTGGGTGGTCGCATAACATTCACAGGTGCTCCATACTTGACCGGCAGAAATTATGGGCTTGTTTACACCTTCATACACTCAGTTTTAATCATAAGACCGTAGGAGTGTAGGAAGTTATATCGGGCTGTCCTTATCGTGTTAGTTGGGAGGTAGAGTGACCTGAGATACTGGGTGAAACAGTTACAAAATTAACTGCACTTAACAAATGCAGTCTTGCTATTACCTTCTCCCCCAAGCAAAAGTAAAAACTGCACTCAGGTGTGAGCAAAAAGTGGTTCTCTTGCATAGGTAACACTTATTAACTGCTGCCGGATATAATTATATAGAAGAACAAACTGTAATTTCGTTTCGATGAACCAATAATGCGTTGTTTATTCATTAATCTGCAAAAAAAAAAAAAAAGCATTCTCATCCTTTTTATCACGGCAGTCACGAAAATTCCCAACTAATTTTCTAAAGCATGATTTGTCCCTCGGATGCAATAAACTGTGCTAATAAACGGGCTCTTTGCTCAACGATCGCATCCCTTAACTCACGCCTGACTCGCTCAAAATTCACTGATAAATTAATATGTGGAGGACAAATATTACCGAGCGATATCTGGCTTAATATAACTGCTGTTTACTCGGACCCACTTCAGTTATGTGCTTTTGCTTTTCATTAACTGTGTAAAGAATAAAGTAACTACGAACTGCCTCTGCCTTTTTTTCTTTTTATGACATTTAATCCTGTTGGTAGTGGCCTCGACAAACCGATCTCAAAGCGTCTCTGTCCCTGCACAATAACAACTACTCTTCACACAGCAAACTACATTATCTTACTCTTGCACCTTATCTCTCTACCTCGTCCTCGCCTCCCTCTCCTTCACCCGACCAGCTCACTCTCATACACTCTCCCAGTCAGTTTCTCACTCTCTATTCGCTCTACATGGCTAAACTACCTCAGAGCGTGTCTAAATATTTTTCACACAACATCAACCTCGACACCACATTTGTCACGAATACTTTCATTAGTTCATCTATTCCTCCATGTTTCTCCACATGTGCTTCTGACGTAACTTGTATTAACAGCTTTCACTTGACTGATATCCCTCCAGCATTATCCACACTTCACTTCTGTTTATCAAAGTAACATACTGCAATGAAATATCTCTCTGCTCACACGTTTGTTGTGCTGTTTCTCGCCACTGCCGTCTCTTCTCCTCTCACCTTCCTTCTTTTACTGCACCCTTCTCTCATCTCATTCTGCGTACAGCAGTGTATGCAACAGGTGTACGCGTGATCTTCAAATGGTGTCGTCTTACTGTGTTAACAGGAGGAAGGTCTGTTGTAGATGTTCATGCAATCGGCAACAATGTCAGCGACAATTAAACAGAACCGGCTATGAAATTACAGTACTGCGGTTGTTCGTAGATGCTCAGAACATGTATTCTGACATATTAAAGAAAAACGTTAAATCAACGATGCAAGCAGCCTGGTCGAAAGGACTTGGAAGTAAAAGTACAAATAAAAGCTGTATAGTTTGTCAGCATGAATAAAAGCTCGGCTCTGAGGCACGGGGAAGGGAGAGAAATGGGAAAGAGGAATGACGTGAAATGTCACAGGGAAAAACGAAAGATGAAATTCAGTATTGGAAAAGAGCAGTTGCTGTGGCTGCCGCTCGTGTCCGCTTTGCAACAGGTGTTTCCGAGTATGAATATTTTACGGATATCGGGATGCTGGGGAGAAGCCAGGCAATAGGCAGATCCCATGGGAGGGGAGGGTTGGTAGGTGAGCGTGGGGACAGTTAGATGGGAACATGATGGAGGTGGCCGGGTGACAGGTGCTCTGGTGCGGTGGAACATTAGTGGGAATGAAGGTAATCACTGTCCCCAGACACCCGGTGCGTCAGAAGGGGTGGAGGGATGAAGACCATTATCTGGTTGGTGGAGGTGAGCAGCGGTATACTTTGATCTTGCTGTGGGCGAGCAACAGGGTGTCACAGCTGCATGCGGGCTGACAAACAGGGTTCTGGCTCCCCCTTACGACAAGGGAAATGAAAGGACTGGGTGTGGGATCATGGTATAAATGTGGGTGATGGCGAATGAGAGGGAGACGTGTTAATTACCAGATTGGAAAAAGAGCGAAAGGAAGACGCGGTGACTTACATAACGAGAAAACGAACATGAGGGTGACGTGCTAGTTACGAGATGGGGAAAACTAAATAAAGTGAGACACGTTATCTTTAAAGGAGCGAAAACAACGACAAAGAGACACATTCACTTGCATTATGGGAAATCGAACGAGGAGGCAAATTAACTTACATGGAGGAAACGCGAGCCAAAGGGACAATGTTAACGTACTGAAGGTGGCGGCTCGGCTATGAGAGCATTCTATTTATACGAAAATCATGAGGATCGCACAAGACAGACATATGGGTCGGAAAGTCAAAGATGTGGACAAGACTAAGGGTAAACCATAATGCAGAAAGAGATAAGGGAAGAAAATGACCAGGAAAAGGGAAGAGCAGGGTAACTTTATAATTCAGAGAAGGGGTGTTGCTATGGGCTGACGCTCATTATGGTTCAGCAGACATTAGGAAGGCCACCGTGCTCAGACACCATGGCCACTTACAGTAGATTAGGTTATGTCATATTAGCTGCCGTATGTAATGGCCAGGCGTAGACTCGAGGTACCGTATGTCATATATTCTGACAATTACATTTTGCGATAGCAGGTCAATTTTTTAGTGCATTCATATGCGTAGATCTCATTTCACTTATCAAATCGTTGAAAAAAAAAATCAATTTAGCTACCGGGAAACCGACTTGAAAATATGACAAAATATGCCATCTGTCGAATCTGAATTGTCGCTGTGTATTGGTTACCTCAATAGTTTAACCGTGCTAAATTCTTGTTTCCTTTTATGCTTGCGTTGAAAATTAGTTGGATTACATATATCTGCCACTTAGCCAGCCGTTTGTCCAACCGTGTATGTTCTGTATTGGAGTGGTGACCCACCTGTTTACGTAATAGAATACTGCTATCGAGCTGGAGGCATCTATCCACTGGTATATCTGACAACCATTGCTGCTAGCATTATTTTCATCATACAGAGAACGGATGGAAGGGTCAAGCTGTGGTGTCAAGAAAACCAGACAGTCAGCAACTAATTCACTGAGCAGCTATCTTGGTGGTCCTGCTAGCTTCACCTTGACAGAAGTCCCAACGCTCAGGGATTGTCAGGGAAGAGATATTGCAATCCAACAGGCCAATATTATTCTCCATAATCATGACAGAAGAAATATCCATCTGAAACAAATTTTTGAAATTGTGGCTGATGAAGTGACTGATGCCTGGAGGAGGTCCAACCATCTCTTCAAAGAACCTGTGATCGTGGGAAAGAAGTCAATTATTTAGAGGTTTGAAAGGGCATGGAGCGCCTTTTCTGACATTTCTAGAGGTAAGGGGAAGAAGAAAGTAGAGATCGAAGAATGGGAGAAGAAGCTTGATTCTGTCTTTGGCATAACTTAATGTAGGTGCCCTACTCTTATGTGTAGTGCGGAAGCAGCCCAATGTAAACAGGGCTGTCAGGCTGAGGCAAACTGTCTCTGTTCCTGCACCAGAGAGCAAAAGCTCCTTCACTTAGACCTGCAATGGTTGAGGTCTCAAAGCGAAAAGCAGGGTAGCAGATCTACTTACATGATAGGCGCCGTGGACGCCAAAGAGACAGCCAGGCAAAGGAAGATGATTAAAAGGAGAAACACTTTTGATGAGTCCATGAAAAAACAGTGAGAAGAAAGAGACAGACACTCGTTGCTAATAACTCAGAGACGTGATGATGACACAACCGTTGATGCCCATGTTACTGAAGAAGATCAGAGTAAGGACATTGAAATGAGAGGTGAAGAAGAGAAAATTGGGGAAGAGCAAGGTGTTACAATGAAAGAAAGTCGAAGAAACTATCTCGACATCAGTGAAACAGCGGAATCTTCTGTGAGATTCGGTGTGTCATCAGCCGCAACAGCGGCAATATTCAAGGGCGCCATATCAGGCCTGATACCGGGTGGACATTTGCCTGCAATCAAGAACTATTTGTGCGGCAACGCCAAACAAAGTTTTCAGAGCGAGAGACAAGATTATGCGAGTAGCGACAGATGAGGCCGAACAACAGTTAACTGGACCTGATGTCAAAGAAGTGTTTGTGATGGAAGAGGAGATGATGCGCTTGTGCTGGAGCAAGACGAGGAGATGAAGTTTCGCAAGAGAGTGGTAACAGAGAATCATATGACGGTCACAGAAGAACCTAAGGGGAGCTATGCCACACACTACACCCCGGAACCAAAGCGCAGGACGGCAAAACCAGCAAAGCAAGCCGCCATTGGCCTCTACGACTGGATGAGGGACAAAGGGCTCGATACATCCATTGAGATGATCGGCAGTGACACTACCGCTGAAATGTCTGCCCACAAAGGAGGCATGATCCACCATGTTTATAGGCTGGTTGGTCACCGGCTGTTCAGGGTGTTCTTCTGTCTGCATATCAACGAGCTTCCATGGCGGCATCTTATTGCACAATTGGATGGTCCTACCTCATCAAGTCAAGGGTGGCAGCGTGCCGTAGGCAAGATGCTGGCGGAAATGAACTCCATGGAGCAGAGAAAGAAATTCCAACCCATGCAGTTGCTTCAGCCTTTGGTGGAGATTCCTGATAATGTGGCAGGGAAGATGAGCACAGATAGCTCTGTAGCCTGGAAGATCCTGCATGCTACTGTCAGTGGGACGCTTGAGCCTGAAGTATCGGCAATGCTGTGAGGCCAACACTGCCACAGCAGGTGGCTGACAGCCGCGATGCGGTGATTCATGCTGTACAAAAGTCAGCACGACCTCGTCACCCACAACGAAGAGGTGTTGCCACTCTTCGCCACCTGGGTGACCCGGGTGTACTTACCCATGCTTCACCTCATCAAGGTGAAAATCCTTGTCAAGGACGGACCCAGCCAACTCCTCACTCTACTCAGGCTCTGGAGACAGCAGGACGAGAGGGTGAAGGCTATCACGAAACCCTACCTGCTGTCTGAGGCTTGGTGGGCCCAACCTGAGCCTCTCCTGGTGACTTTGCTATCTTCATGCGATTCTGCAGAAAGAAAGTTTGCTGTGGAGAAGACCATCAGTTTGAGGAGAGGAGATGGTAGCGGCAGCAAGGCAGTCAGGGAGTACAAGGTACTGTCAACGGCGAACCTGCAAGCCACCAGCCTCATCCAGCTGATCGACTGGGAGAGGGAGGCGGTGACCGAGCCCGTTTTCACACGCAGTCTCACTTCATCACAGTTGGAAGACATCAAGAACTCTCCTTTGGTCGTACTCAGCTAATCTCTTCACACCCAGAGCTGTGAGCGAGCTCTTAAGCTGGTCACCAAGGCTTCCAATTCTGTGTGTGGCTGAGTCAAGAGGGACGGCTTCATAAGGGCGCAGATGATGCACAGGGACCTGATGCCTGTGTTCAAGAGCAAAAATGACTTTATAATTGTGTTTAAGTAGCTATATGCTGTGCTGGAAGCTTTATTCGGTATGTAGAATATTATTATGTGTTTACTGTTATCCTAAATAAACATGGTCGAGTATACTGAAAAAATGAGTTATTATTCAACCTTGAAATACGTTCCCGGTAGCTAATTCTTATTTTATCGAAAATCCAAGTTCATATTTTTAATCTGCATACCTAAATGCATCACAAAAGTGACCTGCACAATTGAAAGTAATTATTTTTCGAAAATCACCTTAATATGATATACCCTATAGGGAATGCCCCGATATAATCCTTCTTCTGGCCTGCCTGTTGGTCACAAGGCGGCAGCGTGGAGGCCGTAATGTAGGTGGCATAGAAGACTGTCTATCTATCTATCTATCTATCTGTCTACCTATCTATCTATCTATATATATATATAGGACTCTTGGTGGGTCCTTCAATCACCATTATTCCTACTCCACTGCCACATCTACGCCCATACCAAGAGACTGAGTCGTCTGCACAACACAAACGATACCATCAGGTGGGTTTCTAGGAACGCAATGCCTATACAGTACATCACACAGCATTTTGCATAATACAACACTTTCTAGGTTACTAGTGCAAACAGTCCGTGTTAAATATCACAGACGAGAAAATCAACCTATGAAACACATTAAATCACTAGGAAGAAGGAGCTAGGAAGCCTACAGTGCCACATAAAGTATGACCCGGTGTTTTTTGGGGAGGCAGTCTGGGTCAAAGTGTCTTCTATACCCTTTTTACTGCAACTTGGCCTAAAGTTCCATTCCTCCTAAAGTTCCATTCCTCCTAAAGTTCCATTACTCCATCTCAAATGTTGAGCAATAACAGTGGATTATCACAAGAATTTTAAGCTAACCTCAAACAAATCCTATAGCAATGTTGCAGAGATGTAGAGCTGCCTTTTTCTGCCCCTGAGCTACGTGAAATAAGCCGCAAAAGGACGGAAATCTAGGCCAAGTTAAGGTGAAAGCATTAATCAACAGCTGTGGCGAGTACACGGTCATTCCATTGTACTCACTCATTCCATGGTAGTTCCTTTTTCCTGCCGAGCTTCGACTGGAGGGATGTGTGTGTGTGTGTGTGTGTGTGTGTGTGTGTGTGTGTGTGTGTGTGTGTGTGTGTGTGTGTGTGTGTAGAAATAGTAGTACTAGTAGTAGTACAAAGTAGCAGTAGTAGTAAGTAATAACAGTAGTAGTAGATGTAGTAGTAGTAGTAGCTATCGTTGTTGCTGAAATCCATGCATCATCTAAATGTGAACCCGGTGGACTGCCTGCTGAAAATACCTTCCTCCTGTAATCCACCTTCCTCCTTTTGGGGGACAGGGAAGGAAATGAGGGACTCTTGTATGACCAGGAAGTAGAGTCACCCGCCAGATCAGTGCCACCACGTGAAGGCCTCCCTCTCCGGCACCTATTCTTGCTTAAACTCGTGGAATAGATACTAAGTCATCGTCAACCCTATTACAAACGACCTCGAAAGGACCAATAACTTTGCTATTTGCGTTCCTTTGTATTCCTTTGCACTCCTTTATGTTACGTGGGCATGTCGGGGGTTAATGACGTACTGCCATGAGGCGGATGCTAAACTATAGTTGACTGACGTTCGGGGAGGGTAACTATATTTAGTGTGCAGGTACAGGTGAGGAAGAGTAAGTAGGACGGAGAAGGGAAGGATGAAAGACAGGCTTAGCTGGAGGGAGGCTGATGCTGTCGACTCGTAACTCAGGGTGGGAACTGGTGCGAGAGGCGAGAATGGGTTGGGAGGATTCACCATGAGAACCAACAGCTGGAGGCTATATTGAGGACGAGGTGAATTAAGGGTGAGCTCCGCCTTGCTTACATCTCCCCTGAGGGTGAGGGGGTCACTGGGAGCAGGGGCGCTGATTAACGTGTGTTGACCTTTCATTGGGTCTTTGCTGTTATCGCCAATGAGAATGGTAAACAGCATCCGGAACTAGGCACAGGATGGTCGTTTGGTGTGTATTAGGCGAAGTTTGACACAAAGCTATTGTTTGACGTCAAAAATACTGATGTGTAGAGCACAGAAACTAAATGTATCAGGGCAGAAGAAAAAACACTTCGGTTAAAGTATCCAAATACTGCTATAAGGCACAAGCAATCTATAAATGTGTCTGTCTGTTTTTATTTCAATCACCATTTTTATATCTATCCATCTCTTTATTTGTCCATCTGTCTCTATACCTTCCACTCAATCTATCTATGTAGACAGAAGCAGATGGATATAGTTAAATGGACAGATAGATAGATAGATAGATAGATAGATAGATAGATAAATAGACAGACAGACAGACAGACAGACTTAAATACAAATACAAATGTAAATAAAGGTACAACCCACTGTATTTCAAAATAAACGCTAAGGAGAGTCGGCTGAAGAGTCACACTATCGTGAACATGAACTTGGATACAAAAAAACCCACACTGGCAGACGAAAAAAAAAAAAAAATTCTAAACAGTTTCGGGGGCTGGTGTCGCCCTCTTTAGTGGATCAAAAAAAAAAAAAAAATCCAGATGTTGGGGACTGCTAATTCTGAGTGTCCGAAGAAACAAAGAAATAACTGACATTTTAATGGTAAATTACAGTACCTTATGTGTCAAATCTTTGCCTGGTGAAGTCTGTAAGCCATGATCTGGATGTAAACATTGCATTAAGATATACTTCCACTCTAAGATCAATGTTAGTAAAGAATAAACCCATTAGTAACGAAACTGCAAAGGTGTACACAATTCCATGTAGAGACTGTGACTCAGTTTGTGTTGGTGAAACTGGAAGGGATTTAGACACTCGCATTATGGAAAACAAGTGTGCTTGTAAGATAGGCAACATAAATAACTCACTGTATGTTCACTTCAGAAAACGACCATAAAGACGACTGGAATTCTAGCAAAATTTTATACAAATGTAGTAACTATAACATAGGATAGTACAAGCTGTATGTATAGTGAGATAATAATCTTAACCATAGTGAAGGAATGTATAAATTGCACCCAGTAATACGACGATTAGTGGCCAGGTCCTTGCCGCCCCTTGTAATCCCTCACTCAGGTTGTGAACAGTGTGGAGGGAGTGTCAGGTGAGCTCACATCCGGTGCAGTTGGAAAGAAAACAGTTGTGGTTACCCCGCATATGCGCAGCTTCTCAGTACGAGTAATTGTATATACCACTCTTGGTCTGTAGATCCACTGAAGAGGGCGACAGCTGTCGCCGAGACTGTTTCCATCTTTTTCGTCTGCTAGTGTGGGTTTTTTGTATGCTAAGAAGAGTGAATATTTAACAAAACAGTTTTATTTACCAGCTGGAGTATAATAAAAGTCAAAGATAAATAAATTATAGCGTGCAATGATTAGATATCATAAGACTGAGGAAAGAAAAATAAATGTATGCAATGAACTCGTCTCGCCTGCAAGAAAATAAATTACAAAAATCACCCCACAGCTTCAACGCAATAAGGCACGCATGCTACAGGTGTGATATAAGTAATGAGGGTAAAAATGGGAATGAGTCTGTTACGCCGAGTTGCAGGTGAGATATAAACAGTGAAGATAATAAGGGGAGTGCGTGGTTATTGTGAATTACAGGTGAAATACAAGTAGCTGAGTTAATAAGGGAAGTGCGTGTTAATGTTGAGTTACATGTGACTAAGCAATACAGACAAAAAAGTGTGTGTGTGTGTGTGTGTTTATGTTCAGGTGCAGGTGAGATATAAGCAGTGAAGGTAAGGAAAAAAAAAATAAGTGTATGTTTATGTTGATTTGCAGGCAAGATATAAGCAGTGCAGGTAAAAAGAGAAGTGTATTTTTTTGCAATGTTCAGTTAAAAGTAGGAAGAGACCATGCTGACTGAATCTGTGACCCTACCTAAATTTATGATCACAGTCTACTCTCATAGTAACACGGTCATGGGCAATATTACTGCCCTGGTGTCAGGTGCAGTATGTAGCTAATGCAATGGGAATTCTAATTTCAAAACATTAGCTTTATGGGAGCGTTTCAGCATACAAACAGCCCACTGGATGTTTGTGCCAAGAATGGAGGAATAGTGGTTGTTATAGTTGTTGTCATTGTTGTTGTTCTTGTCCGAGGTTCATCCGAAAGAAAACCCGATGGACTGCAGGCTGAAACTGCCCTTTGAAGGTGCACCATTCTCCTGTCGGGGGACAAGGAGTGGAGAGACGTTCGTCTAACCAGGTAGCAGGGCTTCACGATTACATCTATAAAACCACGTAGAGGCAACCCTCTCCAGCACCACGATAAGAGAAAGGAGATGAATACAGAGTGTGGCTGTGTGCGCTGGATGAGAGGTAATTGTGTATGCAAGTCGCAGTATATAATTATAAGAGCGCTGCTGATGGTAATCATTGAATCACCTTTTAGAGCTCAGGAGTTTCTCTAACCCGAATTAAATCGTCTGGGGGTAGCCAAAATATCTAAGTGGGTACCTGCCATCTCAAAGGTGAAACCGAGATGGTTCTAAGGATGATGAAGTATTTGATAATTGCTGAAAAATAATAAATAAAACTTGATGAAGGCAGCAGCTCCAGTTGTATCAGATGTGGTGAAATAACAGTGTACAGTACACTGGGAATACTTTTATTTAGTAGCATCGTTATTATGGAAAGGGTAGTGGGGATGGGGATACATGGTGAAACATGAGTTACTTTAAATCTAAGTCAAAATGACACGCTACATAATTAGGTAACAGCCATAAACAGCTATCACTTCGTCACCCTATAAGCACACTCACGCCAACGCTATCATAGTAAGCACAGATTGAGAGCTATGACGTTGTTTTAATTCAACCTCAAAACAGACCGTTCTTCTCCTAGAGCTGTCAATGGTGGTGTTCCTCACGGCTCTGTCCTATCACCAACTCTCTTCCTTCTTTTTTGCTGTCCTAATCTCATTCTAGTAGCTCAGTTGCTCTTCTATGAGCTGCCTAGCATGGGCCAAGCGGCCTACTTCAGTTATCCTCCCTTATGCTCTTATGTTCTACCTATCAATGACCTTCTAAGCTGCAAATCTAAACGTATCCACTCATACGCTGATGACCTCAACTTTCAACTTTCCATTGGCTTCCCGCAGCGTCCATTTCAACAGTTACTTTAGCAAACAGGGGTTGAGGCTATGGCACACCTAATGTCTGACTTGTCTCATTTCTCTGATTGGAGCAAACGTAATCTTGTTGTTTTTAATACATCAAAAACTCAGTTCTTACAACTCTCAACCCGACAAAATCTTCCGCAGGAGTATCCTCAATTTTCAACAATATCCAGTTCAATCCTACATCATCTTTAGGCATTCTTGGGGTTTCGTTCTCTCGGGATTTATCTTGGAAAGATCATATTATCTCCTATATATTCTGTTTCCAAGAGATTAGGCGTGTAAGCCGACTCCAAGCCTTCATTACCCCTGCACAGTCGTTACACGGGTTTTACTCGTCTCTGTGTAGAGTACGACTCTCATGTGTGGGGAGGCTCCCCACATACAGCTCTTTTCAACAAGGCGGAATCAAACGCTCATTAACTCTTCTCCTCTTACTAACTCCCTTCAACCTCTGTCTCTTCGCCGCATTGCTGCATCTTTATTTCTTTTCTGTTGCTACTTCAATGGTCACTGCTCTTCCGAGCTCTCTGCTTGCATCCCTCTGCCATTACGGCGGGCGCGTAGCACCCGACTAGTAACAAACTCTCATCCCTTTTCTGTCCAACTCTCTAGTGCAAGAGTTAACCGTTATCCCAGTCCTTCATGTATGCAACAGCTCAACTCTGTAACTGTCTCCCTCCGTCTGTATTTCCTGTTGCCTATGATCTGAAGTCTTTCAAACGCAGTGTGTCAAGACATCTCGAAATGAACGGATCTTGAATGTGGCTCTCTGTTATTTAGTTTCTGTTTTTTCTTGGAATGAACAATCCTGAGGACTCCTGGCCTTTGGCTCCTCCTTTTTTTTGTATTAAAAAAGGTCTTGCACCCTCGGTAGATGAGACTCGTGGCAGTGTGACCACTATAAAGGAGTTGCTCTAGCTTGGTTGATGTGCACTGTAAACAAACCCACTGCAGCCACATCCATCTCCTACGCACCACCCTCTGTACTTCTTCTATATATATTTTTAACTATGTGTCCCACTTTGAGCAAAGACATAACAGCCCGTTCCCTGAGGCCCAGCAGTCCACCTTCATGTTACACAGCTACGTATGTCACCACTTCGGCACTAGTACCCGGCGTTCATATTAAATACATGTGTCATTCAGGACTGGTGCATTGGTATTAGCGGGGATGTTTTTTTATGAAAGGCGGTGAGTCTTGTGGAAGATCAGACTTTCCTAACCACTCGGCGATTGTAACAGTGGCCCTCAGGAAGGATATATGGAGAGTTACTTTTAGGATGGCGTTACTACGATTAACAGTCGCAAAGCATCCCGAAAGTATTTAACCCTTTCAATCTGGTGAAGTATTTTTGTGGTTTATTCTTGCTATCTCTATGTAGTTTTATTCTGCTCAAGAGAGAGACTTTCCGAAAAACAAAGGGATACTCGAATTGTAGTTTTCATTACCTTTCTTCACTATATGAAGTGTACTCTGAGTCGACTAACTCTGTCTCAAAGGAAGAAGCGGTACGAAAACTCCAAAGCCACCAAAATACGGATATTAGATGCACAGTCACAGAACACGGATTTCAGATCCACTTCAACTAACATCTGGACACACATTATTTTCCGCGGCAAGACAGGATTTTTTTCCTTTTTGTTTCCACAGTACAATTTGGTGTTAAACTGCACAGCCCGCATGGTCGTCCTAATACCAAAGTGACAGTAGGGTACAATAAACTACATGATTCCGAGCAGACACGCAGACACCTCACACGTACAGTAAAAGAAAAAAAAATGTCTTCCAAATTCCGTCTGAAGAAAATTTACTACCGGAGAAATACAATGAGGCAAAAAGTTCACCTACTATTTCACTGCGTCGACTCCACAGACAGGTCATGTCTGTCACTTTCCTCTCTGACCCATCTTAAAAAAGAGCATCAGGTGTGGCAGACAAGCCTACCAAGTCTCTCTAAAGTAAACAATAAAGTCTAACAGAGGAGTGTTAGAAGCAGGAGGTGTAATATCCTTCCTGGCGCATAATGAAGAAGAAAAATCACCAATGGGCAGAAAATTAGCCAAGTCTCTCTAAGCTAAGCACTATTATTTAACAGAGGAGAGTTAGAAGCAGGTGGTGAAATACTAGGCCACTTTCTTTTCCTAACTGTACAGCTCACTTAAAACATCATCAGTCATAAGCAAAAAGCGACAGACAGGGCGTTGGAAGCGAAGGATCCGTTGGAAGGTCATTCTCCTGATTCTCCGCTCCATTAATAATATTAATGATGAGCGTGTCGAGCCTCCACATGGGACTCCCTTTCACCCTGGTTATTAAAGACAGGGTGGACTGAGGATCGTGCCCTGTGTAGCTCTAGATATTTCCTCACAATTCTTCTTTAACGATTTTCTCTCATATTACACCCCAGATGCAAACGATAAAAATATCAATATACTATAATTCAAGTTGTGTGTTTGCCTGTTTATCTGTCTGTGTACCGTCGCCGAAACTCGAGGAAAGGAGTGCTATGAAACCTGGCAGGATTGTTGCAATTGGTTCACCGGTGGGTCCATTTCAATTTCATGTCGACTGAAGGTTTCTAAAGAAATGTTTTGCCTTCTAACAACTGTCTCCATTTGTCTTCCGTTACGCAGAACGCTTCGGGCGTTGTCAGGCGTAGAAGCAGCTACTCGTAGGTTTCGAGCAGCGGGATTTTGAGCAGGGGGAGGTGTGGTTAATTTGAAGTCACTAATCGTACAAACTCATATTTCCTCAACAAAATTTATATTATTGATATCGATATACAATTATATGTGCAATGATGCAAAAACTATTGCAAGCAGACGCACAGTTTTTGAGCTAGTCCTGTGTAATTGAAATGACTCCTAGGCGGCGATGGGAAACATGAATCGCTGAATACTTGGCATCTTCAACACACAACTGCACTTGAAATCTGAATATACAAATTTAATTCGGGACCGCTGGCAACGGTGCAATTTTGCGCATTCAGCTCTGCAAACAGATTCCCCATACATTCAGCCAATCTATTGTAACTCTGAGATGATTAAAACAGAATCCGTGAAGCGGAATCGTCAAGCCAGATCTATTTTTTCTGTTTAAGCGAACCCATGCTGCAAACGATTGAAATTTGATGACAAAGCCCGAAAGCCCTCTGCAGGAGCAACTGCGCAGCGGCCTGATAATGCAAGGAAACATTTCATCATAAACGTCCCTTCCAAAACGATTAATTCTGCACATTTTACCTCTATATCCTTCTGAATAGTATGGACGCAAACTACATAGGTATTAAAACCATATAAATTACAGTGAATGTTGAGGAGAAATATGTAAAATAAACCACTTGGGAACAGGTGCTGGAAGGCCTACTGAGCCGACGAGAATACAGGCCTTAATGTTCCTGGAGTCTGGTACTGATGCTTCTCGCACAACACAAAGTATAGGCGGGGATTCACCTCAACTTACCAGGTATTCTGTCAACTCTTCCTTACTAGTTTATTTCTGTACCTAGTACGTTAATTTAATCTCGTGTTTTTTATGTAGTCTGTGTGTCAATA
>JAGKTI010017256.1:0-18671 GCA_018397915.1 Birgus latro | reverse complement strand
GGTGAAATGCTGAAGCATTTCACCACACACTCCATCAATTCCTGGGGCTTTCCCCATTTTAACTTTCTTCATTGCTTCCACCACCTCCATCCTGGTGATTTCTTCCTCTCTTCTCACAACCCTCCTTCTATTTGCTATATTAAACCGTAACTGAAGAACTACTAATTATCACCATGAATACCGTCAATACTTAAGAAAATATTTTCTGGATGCATGTAGATCATACTCTTGTGCAAAACTACACATGCGATGATTATTTTTCATTTTTTACTTTCTTTGGGGAAAAGGACATAAATATTTTATCTACGTTATGATTGTAGTGCTGCCTACTTTTTCCTTAGCCTGTATCATTCTTTTTCTGTGCCTGCCCTCCTTTCTTCCTATTTCTCCTATATTTCCTGTCACTTCTTACTGCTTTTCTTTCCTTTACAGGTGGCATTACATTGAGTGACAAGCCAAATGGTTTCCTGTAAGCCAAGAAACCATTTACAACGCTGGGTGGTAACCATATAACCAAACCATACGTGCTCCCTACGTGTCAACAAGTGGGTTGGTGGAGGGTTAGTGCCCCTCCCCGTAAAAAAAAATAACTCAAAGTCAAATGGCCACCCCTTACGGGATTATGGTGTCTGGCAATAGATAGATAGATAGATGATTTGAAAAATAAGTATAAGGGAGAGATTAATGGCTAGGGAGGAGGAGTAATAAAATGATGACTAAACTGAAGCACTGACTGCCGTTCTTTGAACAGTTAATGCATCTTGACCGCCACTGTCACTGTCTCTATCTATCTATAGCCCGACGCCCTAATCCCGCAAAGGGTGGCCGCAGACGAAACGCCTCCAGGTCGCTCTATCACTCACCATTTGCCTACCCTCCCCCCAGCTCACTCCCCCCTCCCCCATATACCTCTCAACTCCATCCCTCCACCTCATCCTCAGTCTTCCCCTCCCTCCACCTCGCCTACATACACCCTCTTGGTCAGCCTTTCATTAACGCCCCACCCCGTAAAAAGAACTATCTAAATAAGCGAATAAAGCTGTCATGGTCATTATAATAATTTTACACACTAATAAAGACTACAATCCAAAAACAAAACCCAAACGTCTTTATACTGTTCGGTTCCGGGGACAAAAATGAGGAAGGGAGAGAAAACAGACATTTGAAATGATAAGCGAGAGAAGTCGGGTAGGGTCAAAACAATTTAACCGTCGGGAGGGGTTGGGAGTGTTGCACTAGAAACAATTGGTACTGGTAGAGGGGGCGGAGGGAGGAGGGAGGAATGATGGAGACAGTGGAAGGGGGAGGGGCGACGGCGGCGAGGGAGTGGAGAGGGAGTGTATTTGGAGCACTGTAAGAACGATGGCTATATGTGTTATATAAATGGTGACGAGTAATGTCTCCTAACCAACACATTGACGATTTATTCATGTTAGTAGCATTTAGTAGCGTCTGGCAATAGATAGATAGATAGCATTTATATTCAAGTCATGAATAAGACTTCATAGCGATCGAGGAGAAAAAGAAGCTCATTTAACACTTTTATGTTGATTACTTTCCACACTCTACCTACAGACATAGGATTTTCAGAATCAGCGATAAAACATGGATGACGGCAGAGCATGTCTGGGAAAAGAGGAGAGACGGGTGGCGAGAGAGGTCAGGAAGGAAAGTGATTTAACTTGTAAAACAAAACTGTATACTCACGAAACAAGCACTGCCAGTTTCTATGTGTTATTGTGTGGCTGACATCATAATTACTGTTTTCTTGCAACCTCACCTTTAGGACTGCAAACGTTCTGTAATATTTCACATGATGCTTGCTGGCAACACCAGTCCAGTCCAAAAAATCCCGTATGTCTGTCCATAATGAAGAATCTTCATACACCAATGTTATATATTTCACAATAATGTTATTATCCCACCTGCTGCAAATTAAAATTATCATTAGGGAGTGTGTTCTTATCTCCAAACTCATTTCTTTAATATTAGACGTTTAAACCATACCTGTCAACTCTATCTCATACAGTGTTCCCAGATCAACAGGCTCGTATCACGCACGCTGAGAGGGACGAACTTCTGCTGTAAACTGTACCTCTCTATTCCATCCCTCCCTCTCATCCCCTCCACCTCACTCACATACACTCTCCTCTTTAGTTTCTCACTCTCCATCCTCTCCACAAGGCCAACCCACCACAATGTATATCTCCTAATGCCTTGTATCACATCCACATCACTTTAAGCAATACAAATGGCATACAAGCATTTGGTGTGGCCTTGGGTGCTGTTATTAAAGGATATTATAACCATCACAGCCTTCTTTTATCTCTTAATACCAACCCTAAGACAAATAAAATCATGTGGCTGCAGTAAGGATACAACAAATACATTCTCAGGTTGATGGTGTTACAATTAAAGTTACACATTGTATTCATGTGGCAGCTGGTTACCTTACTGTCCAGCACCACCACTCATCATACCAACACCTGTCCATCACCCAACACACATCTCTCTTTCTCCATTCCACTCCCCCTCCAAGCTCCCTCTCCAGCCTCATTTACAGATATTCCTCCACTGCACCTCCCTCCTCTCCTCTACTTTCCTCTGTCCCTTGAAGTTCCCTCTCCACATTCAGTCATAGCCATTCTGCCACTCTCCTCTCATTTCCTTTGTTTCTCCAAGTTCCTTCTCTCACCCTACATCACATCTCCCTCTTCTCTCCTCTCCTTTCCTTTGTCCCTTGAAGTTCCCCCTCCACCTCTCCTCTCAATCACAAACACTCACCCACCCTCCACCTCACTTATCCTCGTCACTGCCCCTCCAAGTTATCTCTCTACCCTCAGTCATTCATCCACCCTCCACCTCTCCCCTCCACAAACTCTCTTCCATCTCACACTCTCTCACTGACAAACACTCCACACTCCATCCCTCCCCTCCACTGCCCTTCAAAGTCTTCTCTCCCCACCACTTGATGCACAATGCTCCAGCCTCCACCTATCCTATCTTTTCTCACTCACAACAACTCCACTGTGCAACTTCACTCTCCATTCACAACCACTCCTCACCCATCCGCCTTTCCTCTCCACAAATCCTCAAAGCCTTCTCTTCTCTCCACTCATATTCACAAGCACTCCCCCCACCCTTAGCCTCTCATTCACATACACTCAGCCTTCTTTCCCTTCTCTCCTCTCCTCTCTATGCTCACACACCAACATTCTATTCACTTATCATTCCTGTGGACAAATGGCATCTCCTCAGCCTTTAGCCTCCAATTTAAACTAACAAAATAGTGAATCCCCAAGCAAGGACCTGGACCACATAGCTCTGCAGGGCAAGGACAGATCCTTGGAGAAACCTCAACATCTACGACCAAAAATACGCTACCCTGGTGTGTGCTTGGGCTGCCGACCCTATGGTTGTGATGCACAAGTGATACCACTGAGCTACTTTGATGACAAAATTTGAACTTATAATTCAGCAGTGATGCCATGCACAGAGAATCCTAGTAAACAGCTGGTCCAGTGGTAATGTCCTCAGGTGAAATTATCAAAGATGGGTTTCATGTCATAACTTACTTATTGCAGGACAAAATGGAGACGTGGAATGTGTCTACTCCTCTCTTCTTCCTTTATCTCTCCAGAACAAATGCAGGCAGCACCGACATCAGTCCTCTCATAACGAAGAACTGCTTGGTGACGAAAGAGCAAAAGATGCGGAAGGCCTCCACTCCATTATCCATCCTGTGAAAATAAAATGTCTTGGTGGCAGCTTGGGATTGAGGAGTGGCAGGTTAGGGTGATTATGGCCACGTATGTGGGTGCTCACACCCAGGCATGGGTGAATGGAGAGTGATGAGTTTTCCGTAAATGTTGGTGTGCATCAGGGATCAGTTTTAAGTCCCTTGCTGTTTACTATGGTACTTGAAGTCCTCTCACGTGACTTTAGAAATGGACTCCTGGGGAGATGTTGTATGCTAATGATTTGGTGTTGACTGCAGAGAATGAAAGGGAGGCGGTGGGAAGATTTAGGAAGTGGAGAGGTGGTATGGGGCACAAGGGCTTAAGAGCAAATGCAATAAAACAAAAGTGATAGCATCTAAGGCTGAGGGCAGTAACGTTAAAGAAGAGGGAGAGTGGCCATGCGCGATCTGTCAAAAGGGTGTGGGAAGTAATCCTATCTTGTGCAGTGTTTACGATAAGTGGGTGCATAAGAGATGTAGTGGTATTAGAGGTAGACTGTAAGATAATGCAGTGTTTGTGATAAGTGGGTGCATAAGAGATGTAGTGGTATTAGAGGTAGACTGTAAGATAATGCAGTGTTTGCCATAAGTGGGTGCATAAGAGATATAGTGGTATTAGAGGTAGACTGACTAAGATAATGCAGTGTTTGTGATAAGTGGGTGCATAAGAGATGTAGTGGTATTAGAGGTAGACTACAAGATAATGCAGTGTTTGTGATAAGTGGGTGCATAAAGGATGTAGTGGTATTAGAGGTAGACTGCAAGATAACACTGACTTCATGTGTGCGGTGCGTCGGGGAAAGCAGGTGGAGATTGTCAGGCGTGAAAGGATTGAACTTGCTTGAGTCTCTTGAGTGTGTGGAAGAGTTTTGTTATTTGGGAGACATGTTATGTGCTGGAGGTGGGACTGGAGCAGCTCTGTGGCTAGAATGAGGAGTGGTTGGAAGATGTTAAGGGAGCTGTTGCCTCTCCTGACATTGAGAGGGCTCTCCCTCTATGCTAAGGGACCTTTGTGTGCAGCATGTGTTAGGAGTGTAATTCTGTACGGCTGTGAGACCTGGGCAGTAAAGGAAAAGGATGTTCTCAGGCGCAAATGTACAGAAATGACAATGATTAGGTGGATGTGTAGTGCGTCCCTGATTGTGAGGCCTGGGGGGGCTAGGTTTATGATGGAAGAGTTGAAGGGTAGGATTAGACTGAATTGTATTGGTGTTGTGATGAGGAGAGGTAGACTGAGATGGTTTAGGGATGTGGAGAGGATGGGGGAAGATAATTGGGTGCAGAAAGTGAGAAGTGTTAACTTTAGGAGTAGGGCTGAGAGAGGTAGACCGAAAAGACCTAGGATGAGGTCACTGAGTGTGACTTCAGGGATAAGGGACTGGCGAGGGAAGTTGCCAGAGCTTGAGCAGCATGGATAGCCACCATTAGGTGACCAAGGCCGATGCATACAAACATGTTGGAGCCTTCAAAAACGAACGAACAAATACCATTCCTGTAAAACTTATAGAACTAAGTTAGATTGTGTCTGTGATTATTTTGAAATTAAATCTAACCTACTGTAACTTACTCTATCCTAAACTAACCAATTAATCCAACAAACTTGCCTAAACTGATACTAAGAAAACACACCTAAGGGTCATTCTAAGTGGACCAATTTTGAAAGTTTTTCACCTCACCATCTCAGATTTTGCTCAGATATTGAACAGAGTTCCCTTATACCTAAAATGAAGCTTCATGAAGTTTGAATTTCATATCTATTGTGGCTGTGGCAGCAGGACTGCAACAAAAGTGGGTCCTTTGTCAGTGACAAGAAACACCAAATTATATTTCCCATTTTGAAGTGCTTGTCATTCCACACTGCAAGCCCTGACTGTCCTCAAAATTTGGTTGCAGGATCAGCTTTTTGTGTAGATTCAGAAAATCTGGTCCCCAGGTCTCTAAAATGCTTGAATTTTTCACTAAAAATTTACCAAAGTGGAAAAAAAAAAGTTTATCCCATTTTCAGACACTCAGGGATTTGTATATGTGGTTAACCCAGCAGGCTCATACTTTAAAGCAAGAAACTACCACTAATGTACTACTGAATGCTTCAAACCTGTTCTCTCTACCTCCTCTACTTCCTGAGATATGCAGCCTTAAAAATGGGTGAAATGTTAAAGGCATAATGACGTAATATCTTTAGAGCCCAGGATGGCTGTGTTGACAAAGCTGCACCAATTTTTTACCAAAACCAGTGGAAAGGGCATGTCCTGAAATACTCAGGACTGAATTTGGTATTGGTTTCTTGTGTGGTTTTTGGTTTTCGGCAATATCAGAATTTGAAATTGCACTGTCCTGCATTGGTCCATGGTGGCTAAGCCACTACCTATCTATCTATCTATAGCCCGATGCCCTAATCCCACAAAGGGTGGCTGCAGACAAAACGCCTCCAAGTCGCTCGTCACCCACCATTTGCCTACCATCCCCCCAGCTCCCTCCCCCCAGCTCTCTCCCTCCTCCCTCATATACCTCTCAACTCCATCCCTCCACCTCATCCTCGGCCTTCCCCTCCCTTTCCCTCCCACTACCAATTTCTCAAAATGACTGTTTATAGAGATCAGTTAATAATTACTTATTTGTTCTCAAAATGACATGTTGCCAGATGGGGCCCCCTTGAGAATGAGATGCCTCACTGACTTGACAGCGGCCTTGGCGTCGCCATTGGACTGTGGGTAGTGTGGTGAGGAGGCCAAGTGACAGACTCCCCAACGATCTAAAAATGTTGCAAAGTCCCGGCTCGTGAACTGGAGCCCTCCATCAGTTCTGAGTCGCACAGGGATGCCTAAGTCATGAAAGAAGTGCCGGAACTGGCGTATGGTGGCGGCAGACCGTGTCACGACTACAGAGGATGACAACAGACCAGCCTGAAAGGTGTCAGCTATGACTATGAAGGGCTTCCCTGTAACACTGAAGAAGTCAGCTGACACAGACTCAAACATTTTGGCTGGGGTGTCATCAGAGAGCAGTGATTCCTGCTGCTGGCTGGGCTGGAGTACCTGGTATGGCTCACATGAGCAGACAGTGTTGGTGATGTCTGCATTAATGCCGGGCCAATAGACGGTCTGCCTTGCACGTCTCCTGGTGGCCTCTGCCCCGCAATGGCTGTCGTGGAGGCAGGCCAAGACTGTGCGGCGTAGGGTTGTGGGAACAAAGCAGGTGCCCCATAAAGCACTAAGGTACAGTGTCAGCAAAAGAAATTTAACAAAATCACATTTCTTTTATCGGGATGGGTTGATTCGTATGTAACATTCAATTTGGAACATAATTTGTCTGAGGTACTTTTCTATTAGAGTTCATCTACCCTCCCAAAATACATTTTACATTGCAAATATTGTGCAATGGGCGAATGCATGTGCACTCACTACTTGACCGTTCATTATCGTATCAAAATTGTGTCTTGCATAAACACACTGTCACTGGTGTACATTCCTGTGATACTGTCTCTAGATATGACAATTACACCTGGAACATCCAAGCCAATAAGCAGGCAAAGCATAACCAGTAAATAAACAGATTTTGTTGGAACCGGAAAGGAGTTTTTGATATCGGAAGTACCAAAGAATAGTGACATAATCAGACGAGGAATTTTGCTGAAAAAATAAAGCTGTAATTGAGAAAGATATGGCCAAGAGTGATTTGACAAGTGGGCAGATTGTGAGGGAGCTGGCCCCCCTCATCCTGACTCAGTGGCAAAAATCCAACACTCACTTCAAGCCCCCAGTGATTATCAAGAAAACAACCTCGTAAAGAAAGTTGAAAAACTTTGCATGAAAGTGAATGACGTTGCTTGGAATAGGTCCAGCAAGACTGTCAAAGAACTGGTGCTTTGCAAACTACACAGTCTGATGGATATAACTGTCTGTCGTCACCATTTACATGTGTGAAAACCTAGAATACAGTTGTGGAGAACCGAGTAATTGCAATGTGAAAGCTCACATCTCCTGCACTTGTAAGCTGGTAAGTAAGATTCCTACTATGGAGCTACCTTGGCTGTACACCCAAAGGAAGAAAGTTGGAGAGAAGTCGGCTATGCAGATGAGGCCAAATGATCAGAAAGAGAGTAACTGATGGATCAAAGCAATCTAGAGAAAGATATCAAAAGCTGCAGCTCTGCAGAAATGACTGAAGTGGCAAGAAGAAGATAATAACAGAGCAGTGGAACAAGATCTGATGTTACAGAAGGAAGGCAATAGTAGCGAAGCTACGGTGGATGAAGCAGAAGAGAGATATACTACTGAGTCTGAAGACAAACAAGGAGACAGCAGAGCTTGTGAAACAGCTTTTGGAGGACAGACTGGGCAAGCTGGCACCTTTGGTGTACAGATACTACGGACAGCAGGTACCTGAAACAGAGAAACATGATGTCCATTCCCAACACAGCTCTAGTCAGCATGAGGTGGGGTGTACAGCCACTGCTGCCATAGCCTCCGGCTTTCTCAAGGATCTGATAGCTGCTGCTGTGCTGTCCCAAGATAAAACGTACTTGGCATGCGAACCCAGTAAAATTCGCAGAGCAAGGCAGGTAACTATGATGATGCCGTGAAGAGAGCCCAGGTTGAAGGTGAGATCCGGGCTGTCTACTGTGATGATAGAAAGGACAAAACTAAAGTGCTGGTACCAGATGCCACTGGTAAGCTCCATCACAGAACTATCACAGAGGAGCACATTTCTGTGACCTGTGAGCCAAGTGGTCCATATATCGGTCACTTTTCTCCAGAACCAGCAGTGTATCCAGATAAGCCAGCCAAGATGGTTGCAGAAGGTCTTTTCAAACTTCTGCAAATCAATGATGCTACTGAATCATGTGTTGTGATAGGACAGTTACAATGGAAACACTGGTTGGAAAGGGGAAGCCAACACACATTTGCAGATGTTGGGCCACAGATGTCATTGGGCTGTGTGCATGCTCCACACAAACGAACTACCATTGCATCATCTGATTAAGCAACTTGATGGCCCTACAACATCAAAGGACAGCTTCACTGGGCCAGTATGCAAACTCCTGTCTCTGGTTCACTAAATGGAGGTCAACTGGAACTTCCAACCTCTGCCTGGAGAGCAGCTGATCTCTCTGTCAGAAGACGTGGTTCCTAACATGTTGACAGATGCCAGGACATGCTACCTGCTCGCGACAACTATAAGAGAAGGCAAACTGACACCCCAGGTAGCAAACATGCAGTGTGGTCCTTTGTCTCATTCCCGGTGGCTGACTAAAGCACAGCAATTGGTCTTCATGTGGACGAGGCAGCATGGTCTGTGCGGTCAGGATCTCAAGATACTGAGGACATTGGTCAGTTTTTGTCTCCAGGTGTATTTTACTCTGTTCTTCCAGACCAAAGTGAAGCACAGTCTAGTGGATGCCCCATACCTCATCCTGACTCAGCTGAGACTTCTCAAAAGCCAGCCCAAGGATATTCGTGATATTGTCAACCCGTTTGTTCGGAGTGGTGCATGGCACACACACTGTGAGAGCATTCTCCTCTCTCTTCTGGCTAGTTAAGATGATGACGACAGACGGTTCACTGTGGAATGGATCATGAGGATTAGGGCGGACAAAGAATATGGTGACCCCAGTGTGAGGGCCAGAATCACACCTAAGCTGAACCTTTCTGCTGCCTCACTCACTCAGCTCACTACATGGAAAAAAGAGGAGTTCTAGAACCCATCTTCACATGCAGGACATCCAAGGAGGAAGTGCAAAGTTTCATGGAAAATGCCTACAAAGCCCCTTTCCTCTCAATCCACACGCAGTCAACAGAGAGGGCTGTCAAGCTGGTGACTGAGGCAGCAGCAGCTGTAGTGGGACAACAAGCAAGAGATGGATTCGTCATGACGCGAGTCCAACACCAGGAGGCACTGCCAGTGTTCAAGACAGAAAAACACGTGATGGAGGCCTTATTGTGAGTGATACGGCTGGATAGTAAATATATACATGTTAATTTGGGAGACTGAATTTCATGGAAATGGACAGCCAATGACGTGGTGAGTAGAAAATACAATTTTGCATAAGAAAACACCCATCCCGAAGGAAAAAATAAGATTTGATTAATATGCTGTTCTCTAATAAAGCACAAGGTCTCCATCGTTGTAGATATCCTCTCTTATCTTCCAGTATGAGAGCAGTGTTGTGAGGAGGTGGTAGCAGTGATGAGGGAAGCCGTTCTTCACACAGTCTAGGAGACTTGTGTAGGAAGGGTCGTCTTGGGCTGCTTTCTTGAAGTCCTCCATGTCCATCATCAGAGGAAGGTTCCTGGCATTAAGAACTGGCTAGGAAGCACACTGACTGAAGTGTGACAACTGTCCTGATGAAGATGCTTGTCTCTGGGCTCAGCATGTCATCCTCAGGGTTGGGATGACTTACGAGATAACGGGAGATGGCATCTGGAATGCAGAGCTGTTTGTGTGCTTGCCATTTTGCTGTAAACTGGTGTGGTGAGAGCTTCTCCTTCAGATGCTGGAGGCGGTGATTCTCTATCGCATCCAGTGAGTAATGGTTGAGCATTGGTATGAATGGGCGATGGTCAGTGAAAGTTCAGAATGCTGCAGTCCTGTTAAGTAAAACTTGTACTTTGAGGCAGCCCAAGTCACAGCCAACAGTTCCAATTCAATTGTGGCGTAATGTGTCTCTGCATAAGTTATGAATCTGGAGCCACACTGGACCAGTCTGGACTGTCCTCCACCATGGTCCTGCAACAAGGCATAGCCAATGCTATGCAGGCAGGATGCATCTGTCTACAAGACAGTAGGTAAGGCTGGGTCAAACGCTGCTAAAATAGGTGGACTTGAGAGGACCTCCTTCACTTTCATAGATACCTCATCAAGATCTGGGGTCCAGAGGATGTCCACTTGGGGCTCATTAGGGGGCACAAGGCCTGTGTGGCAGCTGAGATGTCTCAGAACTCTGCCACCTGGTTCACAAGGCCCATAAAAGACCTCAGGTCGGTAAGGTTGGCAGGAGTGGCAGAGTCTGCTATGGCCTTGATCTTTTCTGGATCAGCCGCTATGCCATCCAAGGACAGGATATATCCACAGAAAGATGCTGCAGGTGTGGCTAGAATAAACTTGCCTGCATTGAGTGTGATCCCATGTTTCCTGCACCTGGATAGCACAACATGGATGCGGCGTAAGTGTGTGAGGTAGTCCTTGTCGTACAGGAGAACATCATCAACGACCTTCACACAGTTTGTCTCACCTTACAAGGCTATTCCGTCAGCTGTGAAGCGTTTAGCCTTGGAGGGCAGCTTCAGGTCATGCCTGGACAGGCCTAGGTGGTACAAGTGATCCAGGCCTATGACTGAGGCATCAGCACCAGCATCTGTAAATGTTCTGACACCTTGCCATAGGTGATGGTGACTGGCTGAGGATGCTCAGCATTGGTGTGTGAGGTGGAGCTAACTCTCCTGATGTGGCTCAAGCACTGACCATGGGTGTGTGGACCATTACTGGGGGACTGAGTGTATCCTGGGCTAGTGTGTGGGGGATGCCTACCTTGCTGCCGTTGAGGTTTGGGCATGGAGGCAGGGCAGTACTTGCTGTAGTGGCCATCTTGACCACATATTTTGCAGCTTTGTCAACACAGCCATCCTGGGCTCTAAATATTACATCATTATCCCTTTACCATTTCACCCATTTTTAAGCCCACATATCTCAGGAAGTAGAGGAGGTAGAGAGGACAGGTTTGAAGCATTCAGTAGTACATTAGTGGTAGTTTCTTGCTTTAAAGTATGAGCCTGCTGGGTTAACCACATATACAAATCCCTGAGTGTCAAATTGGGATACTGTAAACCTTTTTTTTTCTTTTTTTTGGCCACTTTGGTAAATTTTTAGTGAAAAATCCATACATTCTAGAGACCTGGGGACCAGATTTTCAGAATCTACAAAAAAAAAAAATGATTCACGAACCAAATTTTGAGGACAGTCAGGGCTTGCAGTGTGGAATGACAAAGCACTTCAAAATGGGAAAAATAATTTGGTGTTTCTTGTCACTGACAAAGGACCCACTTTTGTTGCAGTCCAGCTGCCACAGCCACAATAGATGTGAAATTCAAACTTCATAAAGCTTCATTTTAGGTATAAGGGAACCTCTGTTCAATATCTGAGCAAAATCTGAGATGATGAGGTGGGGACCACTGATCCACCTGACATGGAATGACTCCCAGTCTAAACCTTCCAGGGTAACCAAGTGCCAAAACAGCACTATCCATCTACCTCTATCAGATGCCATAATCTGGTAAGGGGTGGCCGTTTGTCATTGAGTTAGTTGTTTCATGTCTATCTATCTCCGGCCAGACGCCATAATCCTATAAGGGGTGGTCATTCATGTTTGACTTTGTAGTTTTACGGGAGGGGCACTAACCCACCACCAACCCGTTTGCTGACACGTAGGGAACACGTATGGGTTGGTTATATGGTTACCACCCAGTGCTGTAAATGGTTTCCTGGCTTACAGGAAACCATTAGGCTTGTCACTCAATGTTGAGCCACCTGAAATGGAAAGAGTAGCAAACAGTGCCAGGAATGATGAGAGAAATAGGAAGAGAGGAGGACAGACATAGAAAAAGAATGATAAAGGCACAGGAAGACGTAGGCAGCACTACAACAAGTGAATGGATGATGGAAATAGGAAGAGAGGAGGGCAGACACAGAAAAAAAAAAAAAAAAAAAAATATAAAGGTTAAGGAAGAAGCAGTTGGCACTGCATCAAATGAGTGGATGATGGTTGTCACCACCTATCAGCTAAGAAAGTAAATCAGGGTCTTGGTGAAGGGATGAGACAACTGAAGGAAAGTGCCGGTTAACAAAGGATGAAAATTTTACAAGAGGGAGTAAGAGTGTGCACTGCATTTATGACACAAATTCTGGGGAAATAACATGTAATGATACAAAGCGCATTACAATACGTAGATTCTGAGCCAAAGCCCATTCATTCCCAAGTCATTCCACTGAGTTAGATTAAATTAGGTTATGCTAGGTTAGGTCTGGTTAGGCTATGTTAGGTTAGGTTAGGTTAGATATGTTAGTTGAGGTTAGTAGGGGTGAAACAACTTGCAACAAACTGACCTTGGACTCAAACAACCTGAAAGCCAAAATTGCAGACACATTTGTTGTGGACTCTACAAAAAACTGATTAGGTTGTATAATTAATGTACTAACATTTAAGTATTTGGTTGTAGGTGCTGGCAACCATCATCCACTCACTTGATGTAGTGCTACCTACTTCTTCCTTCACCTTTATCATTCTTTTTCTGTGGCTGTCCTCCTCTCTTCCTATTTCTTACCATCATCCACTCACTTAATGCAGTGCTGCCTACTTCTTCCTTCACCTTTATCGTTCTTTTTCCATGTCTGTCCTCCTCTCTTCCTATTTCTTACCATCATCCACTCACTTAATGTAGTGCTGCCTACTTTTTCCTTCACCTTTATTACTGTTTTTCTGTCTGCCCTCCTCTCTTCCTATTTCTCACCATCATTCACTCACTTGCTGTAGTGTTGCCTAATTCTTCCTTCACCTTTATCATTCTTTTTCTGTGTCTGTCCTCTCTTCCTGTTTCTCCCTTCTTTCCTGTCACTTTTTATTACTCTTTCCTTTTCAGGTGGCTTTACATTGAGTGACAAGCCTAATGGTTTCCTGTAAGCCAGAAAACCATTTACAATGCTGGATGGTAACCATATAACCAACCCATATGTGTTCTCTACATGTCAACAAGTGGGTTGGCAGAGGGTTAGTGCCCCTCCTTGTAAAACAACTAACTCAAAGACAAACGGCCACACCTTACGGATTACGGCGTCTGGCTATAGACATCTAGATAGATAGGCAGACAGACAGGTAGAGAGACAGATGATGGTTAAGGTCGAGGAATTGTACTTACTGAAGGAGTTGTAGCAAACAGAATTTCTCTGCACCCACCCGTGTTAAGTGGGGCGTCTCATTGAACCTTAGGAGTGTCCTTGGTTACTAGTAAAATCAACCCTCCAATCTGATGACACCTGGCCACTAACAAAGCTGAAAGGGGTTAGGCTAAGTCTCCTTGGTTACTATTCAAAATTCTTATCAAGTCCACATGAACGTCCTCCTGAAACGTGGGCAGACTTATCCGTCGAGTTTTTTCTCTCTCTCTCTCTCTCTCTTCCTCGTATGTGTCGAATATCTCAGAGAGAGAGAGAGAGAGAGAGAGAGACCAGAATAAGGATAAAGTTGTCCTGTATAGGTTATCTGGGCTGAGAGAGAGAGAAACCAGAATGCGGGGAAAGTTGTCCTGTATAGGTTATCTGGACTGAGAGAGAGAGAGAGAGAGAGAGAGAGAGAGAAACCAGAATACAGGGAAAGTTTTCCTGTATTGGTTATCTGGGCTGAGAGAGAGAGAGTTGGCCAAGCTAATGCAAAGTGCATATATAATGGCAAAATCTATTAAATTTCCATCATCTCCATCTCTTTCCCACCTATGGATGTGTCAGTTCAAAAATAAGAGGTAAACCCAAGAGGGAAAAACTAGAAGCAATCCCACCTTTTTCCCACCTCATGATGAAGTGAGGCAGGGCCCAGAAAGTAAAGCAAAAAAAAAAATTGTATGGAAAACCAATCAACAGCCTGGCCATTGAAATGGTCCACACAGATATTCAACTCTTCTTTTACAACTACTGGTGGTGAGGGGTGCCTTCAGGTGTGGCACCAGGGGTCACAATACTGTACCTGCATGCTGGTGACCAATATCAATTTACTTGATAGTGTTAACTACTTCTTCCTTCCCCTTCCTCACTCTATCTCTGTCTGCCATCCTCTTTCTACTTCTCCCTTTCCATCTTGTCACTTTTCTTTCCACTTCAAATGGCTCTACACTGAGTAACAAGCTTCAGCGGTTTCCTGTAACCCATGACACCACTTACAATGCTGGGCAAAACCATATATCCAAATTAGGGGGTGAAGTGGAGCCCTACTATGGTGCCTTGATTAAACAGATGGAGACAAATGCAGTGTCCATGCAAGAACCAAACATCCACTCTATTCCCCACATCCCACTGTGGTGAGGCACTGTCACCAGCAAGAGATAATCAATTCATTCCATGGGACAACCCTGCTGGGGCAGCTGCTTGCCTGCAGGTGCTGGGACTGCTCTGACATACAGAATGGAGCTGCTCAACAACTGCACCTACAAGATACTGTACTTCGCTGCACCTACATGCAGTAAAACTATTGTCCTCTACCATTCTTTACCACAATGGAGACTTTATAAGCAGTAGCGATACTCAACACCAGCAGCACAAACACTTCCATGCCGAACCTGCCTCCAACATTCTCCTACCACACTACTGTACACTCCAATATTTACTAAACATTTTGATGTGTACCTTGAATATCTAGCTTTATCAGGATATTAGGACCACCTTAAAATGCAAGGATGTACAGCCCTGGTACTATCATTTCACCATTAAACTAGAACAAAAGCAGCAGTATATATGACTGAAGTAGAGGGGGGGAGAGGGAGGGGGAGGCTGAGGATGAGATGGAGGGATGGAAAAGTACATTAGAGAGGGGGGTGTGGGCTGGGAGCAAGGCAGTGAAATGGCACTGGACAGGGTGACATGGTGGGGATTTGTTTGTGGCCACCCCTTATGAGTTTGAGGTGTTTGGCAATAGACAGACAGAAAAGCAGCAAAAGTTATGAAAATCTACAGAAGGTTAAAATGACAACCATCTTTCTATCTAAACAAGGATTAATTTCACACATTTCTCAAAGCCTTAAAAGCTGCCTCTTATTTTACCACTAGAAAATCTCTCCAATTATCTGACAACTGGGCCACCACCACCTGCCTTAGTACCAAGTGAGTGTATGAAAATTAACCCTCTTGTTACTGGACGACACAGGCTGCATCCAACCGCGAGCAAGTACTCAAGAAGTGGGCCGTCTCGGCCTTAGCCGATTGCTGGGAGAACCCCTGTTTCTGCACTCAAAGTACTTCCTAAATATTTTTCCTCACACCCTTAGTTTTGCTTCTATCTCAGTGATTTTTTATTCCTCATAATCTTGAATAGTTGTACTTGCTTATGGTGTTGATAAAAACATTTGGCGAATATAAATTATGCACTTACACTATTTATTTTTTCTTTCCTTTGTGTTTTCTCATAGAAATATTTGTTTTAAGGCAATTGTTACTGAGAAAGAGTTTTAGGAAATTTCATTAGCTACATTTTGGTTTATAAACATTTACTGTTGGACAATTCGGGTCGGTTTTATGTATGGCAAAAGGAAATTACCTAACAACTGAAATGCAGTGCAGGAGTGGTGTTTCACACAGCCAAAGTTGTTGCTCAATTACTTTCTCCTCTGCCTTTATTTATGCCTCTATCTGCTTGCTTTTTTATTCACGTAATCTCGAACAGTTATACTTGCTTACTGTGTTGATAAAAATGTTCGGAGAATATAAATTAAGAGCAAAAATATCAAGGAGCGTCGTCCACTAACAAGCGGGTGGGATTAGGTTAATCGCAGAATGCGTCATCCAGTACCGAGCGGGTGACTTTTGCACCACTACCCTACGTATTGAAAGGGTTAACAGGCCTTAGTTATGAGGAAAGAATCGCTTTCGTTTTTGAAGGCTTGCATGCGTTGGCCTTGGTCACCTAATAGCGGCTCTCCATGCTGCTCGATCTCTGGCAGCATCTCTATCAATCCCATGTCTTTTTCGGTCTACCTTTCGCTACCCCATCCCCAACATTAACACTTCTCACTTTCTGCACCCAATTGTCATCACCCATCCTCTGCACATGTGAGTCCTTAAGTAATCTTAACTGATTGAACTCATCTATTCCCACATTTTTATATACTAAATAATGGTTTCAGGAAATTCAGTGAGTCTAAGTTAAGAGCGAGTCTCATTGGTTGCCAGACAATTTTACATTCCACTCAGATCACACTTCGCCAATGGGCTAAAAACACTGAGTCTCCTTGGTTACCAGTAAATCTGAGCTTCCACTTTTATCACACATGACCAACCAAGCTGAAAATATCGAGTCTCCGTGGTTACTTGCCGATATGACCTTTCACTCTGATCACACCTGACCAACTGAGCTAGGTTTAGGGAGTCTCCTCAGTTACTAGTCAAATAACCTCCCACTTTGATCACACCTGACCAAATGAGCTGAAAAAGGTGCTGGGAGCTTTTTAGGAAGAACAAATGAATTACAGTACTTACTCAATCAGACTTCTGTAGTTCTACCTGTCCCCCTCCCACCACTCCTCTCCCAGTGCCATCCAAGCTCCAGCATCTCCCTTCCATCACTGCTTTCCAACCTGACATACCTGACCATCTGGCAGCCATCTCTCCAGCTACTCTTATTCAGACTGTCTTGCTTTTGGTGCTCGGTTCATGGCCACACCAACCCATGCACAACACACTGCCACCACTGTAATAAAGAACATGTGGATTAGAAATATATACACAGTGATATATACAGTACTTGAAATGCCATCCATCTATCTATTGCCAGATGCCTATAATAATTGTAGAAACATGTGGATTGGAAATATATGCACAGCGAAATATACTTCAAATACTATCTATCTATATATTTATTGCTAGACACCAGTAATAATCACAGAAACGTGGATCAGAAATATATACACAGCGAAATATCCCTCAAATACTATCTATCTATTACCAAATGCCTTATCAAGTTCGAGGTGGCCACAAGCAAATCACTTCTATGTTGCCCTGTCCCCTGCCATTTCACTGCCCTCCCCCCAGTCCACACCTCCCTCTCTCATACTTGAAATACATTTAATACAAACACAGGCACTAGAAATACACTGTAGCAATATAATCCTGTTCAGTGATCTTAACTATGCATAAATCTTTCTCATCAAGGCATTTCACCTACACTCATTTTTTTTTTTTTAATAGGTGGGGGTGCTCACCATCCACTCACTCAATGTAGTGCTGCTCTCGAATGTCTGCCCTTTCCTCTCCTCCATCCTTCTTTCCTTCAATCCTCTTCTGTCTGTCCTTCCTTCATTCTTTCCTTGTCCTTCTGCCTATGAGTGACTACACTCCCTCTTCTGTCTTTCTTGCCTTCATTCTTTCCTTGTCCTTCTGCCTGTGGGTGACTCTACACTGAGTGACAAGCCAAATGGTTTCCTGTACACCAGGAAGCCATTTACTATGCTGGGTGGTAACCATATAACCAAATTTTGGCGCCTGGTGGTTCAGTGCGTAATTACAGCGCTCCGATCGGATTGAACCGGTGAAGGTTTATATCCAAGGGGTGGTTGGGGGTTTATTGCTCACATAATGCCATTCAGGGATGAGTGAGGCTGGTCACTCTCATCTTAAATGTCAGGACCAACTTGCCTAGCCCCGGGCTTCTACGCTCCTCTGTGGGGCGACATAGGATTGGATAAATGAATGAATGAATATTTTAGAAACAGAGGCGATGATGCACTTGACAGGTTAGTAATGACTGACTGAGTGCAACATGTCCGAATAACATCACTGTAATTCAAATATCAGGTAATGTAAATCGAAACTATATCTATCTACCTATTGCCAGATGCTTTAATCCCGAAAAAGGTGGCCACAAACAAATCACCGTGTCCCCCTGTCTCCTACCATTTCACTAATGCAAATTTATCCCTCAGACATAAACTGCATTCAGCCAATCATCACCGACATACCTAGTGCAACTTCACCTCAATTACAGAGAGAGAGGAGAGTATACAGTAGTTCAGTGGCAGAGAAATAATACTGCAGCCCCATCCTTTCCATGGCATTTCATTACTTCTATCAGATTGTGGTGTTCATTGTTACAAACTTCGCATTAAAGAGGTTCGGATGGTAATTTTAAGCTGAGGAAGTGAAAACTGTGTGTGTGTGTGTGTGTGTGTGTGTGTGTGTGTGT